>JAUEKR010082031.1:0-10246 GCA_031762895.1 Corambe burchi
AGGTCACTCAGAACAAAAATTCTACCTTTGTAACCTAGTGTATGTTGGAGATTTCCCCCGACTATGTCAATTGTTGGGTATCAAGCCTAGACTAGACAAACAATGAAGTCCTTCTTACTTTTGCTTCTTACATAAACATACTTAGAGACAAGATTCAACAAAGATGTCACCTCAATACTAGCAACTGAAGCTGTATAGAAGAAATAAACTATTAATATGACAATAATTCTTTAATACATTCTTGATGATATGTAACATATTGATAGCTTGAGTGAGAAACCATGAAAAATAAAAGTTACACTAGCTCAGTCATATATTATTTTTCTACGCAACCTTAGTACAAATGGAATGAAGGCGTGAAATCTTGTCAGCACAATGATAATTCCTGTGCATGAGAGATGATTTCTCGTGTAGAATGTTTAGTGAAACATATTGATATCTTTGCAGTTTATGAAATTGAGAAAAAAAAGATTTTTTTTGTCAAAGGGACTACTACGATGGAATCCACTAATAGCGAGTCCTGAAATAACAAGAACTCTGTTATAATGACACTTTTGTAAAAACCCATTTTTCATCCTTTTGTATCTTATAGCTAAAATATTTACATTGTGCAACCAACATAAACAATAACAAATAATTACTGGTTTCGCGGACAGCACATTGGCTAATGAGTAAGAAATAAAACTTAGTGGTTGCGGAAAAAACAAAAAATTAAAAACGGTAACAAACCACATACATGTTTGCCTACAATGAAATCTGCAGTGGAATGGGATGTCAGAGTATTTACTTCTACATTCATTATGTGGTGTTAGATTGTTGTGACTTAGTGGTAGAGTGTTCTTATTTTGTAGAAAAAGTGGTAACTATGGTCGTCCTTTAAAAATTGTTTTTAACATTTTATTATATAATTTGATGGTATATAAATGTATCAATTTATTATCTGTTAATTCTTTAGCCTTCATCTTTATTTTCACTGGATTGTTGTTTTGTCTAAAAGCCTCATTTAAAAAAATTTCCTTTTGTTTTCAGGTGCAAGTCTCACTGACGTACTTCGATTTACACATGTGACCAAAGTTGTTTAGCTGAATGAAGAATAAGATTGGATTGGATTGACTTGAGACTCATCTTTTCTTTTTCAAGCACAATAAAAACACCTGGATGGATTGAATGGACTTATTGATGGTCAAGGTAAGTGTATTTATAAAACCTTTGATATACAATGCAACCCCTGTATTACGACACCCTTGTATAGCAGCATTACCTGTATTGCGACATCGGCCTCAGGTCCCGAATTAATTGCTCTTTACTACTAGTAACAAAAAACCCTGTTATTGAGGCATAAATTTTGATAAACCCCTGTATATTGACATTAAAATATTGCCAATGGCAATGAAAATCATGAAACACAATGAGATATCCGCCAATAAAATGAGGTGATAAGGATTTTTGGCCAATCAGATGACGCAGCGATAAGGAATCTCTCCCAATCAAATGACGCAACTATCGTGTGACGTCAGTGTTCTCCCGTATGTCCAAGCTCTCTGCACGGAAGCTCACGGGGCACGTAAGCTCACGGTGACGCTGTAGCCGAAATTCTTCTATCCCCCAAATTCCTTTTTTTTTTAAAATAAAAAAAACCCTGATTGATATTCCTTTCACATTGCAACTCTGATGTTTATTGGTGTCTAATACCTTTTGTTTGGTCACAAATCTGTTCAAGACTGTTGTCTGATGTTGCGACTTAATCCCCCCCCCTGCCATTTTGAGAAATCCCTATATTGCGACAACACCTGTATAACGACATCGGAGGCCCGTCCCAAGGCATGTCGTTATTTCAGGGGTTACGCTGTATTATGAAATGCAACATTTAATTGGATATATATATATATATATGATTGCTGATTCTTTTTCTATGTATTCTCTAAAATTCTTTGATAATCTGGATGTAACATAGTAGTTGACCCATTTAAAGCAGTCTAGGCCCAGTTGCTACACTTTTTACTGTGATTAACCCGTTAGATCATTTTTTTTTTTTTTACCTCAATGGGTAATGAGATGGGATCTGTTAGCGACAAATTCTTTTCTTATCTAACAATTCAATGAAATCTGGATGGATTAGATGAACTTGTTAGTTGCCAAGCTATAAATATCTATTTATAAAGCCCTTCAAATGCTGTTGAGCCAACATTTAATTGTATAGACTAGTTTTTTGTTTGAACAATCATACATTGAAATTCTGTTATTTATATATATTTAATTCTGTTATACCTCCTCCCATTGTATTGCTAATCCCACTTACCTCAAAGTGTTTACCGTGGATGTTTGGTTTACAGAATCAAAACAGTGAAATATCGCGTACTGTAATAAGCCATCATTTCACAGAGTCCATCGGTTAACCTTCTAAAGTATGTTTCATTATACCTCTAAAAAATAATCATGGACTTTCGTGCACATAAGTCCTATTTTGATGTATTTATCCGCCAAAAAAGCATTACCGTCATTCCCTCTTTGTTAATTAGATTATAGTACCAACATAAGTAAGTATATAGTATAATGCTATTATTATGCCTTTTTGTCTAGACAGTACTAACTAGTCAGATTATCAATTGAAAGCCAACTTTCTTCCCACGCACAACTAATAGATTCTGATATTGTGATAACTGCAGTATGTCTTCTTTGTAGGAATGCTGGACGTCGGCTGGGTTAACTCAAATTACATTGTAATAGAGGTATGATATCAATATCAATTAAAATAGAAGATTGTTATCACTCTAGACATTATCAATAACAATTTTGATGGTGATATTTACAAGCAAATAAAGAATATCACAACAAAACGAAACACATTTGGTAGGTCTGCACTAAGTACACCTTCTAATTTGTAAAATGATTGGGAAATTAGCTCATCATATCATCTTATGTAATAATACCATCAGTATAAATGTAATAATAATGATAAATATGTAATAACTGCCTGTAGCTTGATCTTGTATCTCCAATGTGGTACAGTGCCAATTTTATGAAGGTTTCAATATTAGTGATAAAGCAGATTTTTACTGTATAACATACTATCTGACCCATTTATAAATGACTCAATAATCACTTTATTGGTTGTTTTTCAAATTCAAATTCAATTCGAATTAAATCTTTATTTGTCCCACAAGGGGAAATTCACTTAAGACATGCATAAAAATGATTTTAGAAAATTTCGAACAATAGTGTGTATTAAAATAGATACATGATAAGTGCTTATATAATAAATAAGATATGAATGGATATATGATGCATAGACAGACAAGTAAAATATTTAGACACAAGAGTAAGTAGAGGTTGGTAATTAACTAAAGGTAGCACAATAATATGCGAATAAAAAGAATGTAAACAGTGCAAGAGGCATAGGACTACACTACTGTGAATACTTCAAGGATAAAGATATAATAATTGTGTCATTTTAATATAATACAAAGAGAAATTCCAGTTAACGGCATTTAGCTAACAATGGTGGGTAATTGACGAATGTGCTTAGAATTAAAAAGTCTACATGCATATGGTAAAAATTAATTAAGATAACGTTGGGTTCTGTATCTGAGTGATAAGATACAATTTTAAGCAGTCTATACCAAGGCAGGTTGGGTGTTTTAATTCCAAGATAGTTCAAAATAGAAAATAGCCTCTTGCCATTATGACAGGAAACATAATTTCAGTGACCTGAAGTACAAAGGCTTCAGACTTCTAATTAAAACATTCTGTATATGGTACCCTAGCAATATTTTTAATTCTGAATGTTCATAAGTTAAAAAGCCTTTTTTTATTTATATCTGATGAAGCATTCAAAATCTTCAATAAATTGTTTTCTAATTGTATTATTAATTATTAGGCCTTTTGTACTTTATTTAAATGTATCCAAAACATACAAGACAATCACTCAGAGTAGTAATATTAATGATACTTATAATGGTAACTTAAAGTTATTAAGGGGCTATGCTACTGACAAAACCTATTTTCGTTAATAATGCATAATGCATCTTGTGTAAAATCCTTCACACACAACATATGTGTGAATGTAAAACCAAGATTGATAAAATTATTTTTACGTTATTGTTCCCGTGGAAATGCCATCTCGGAATATAAACTAACATTTTTATATCTCTTATCATTTTGTAACCATCAATAATATTTAATCGTTTTCTTTTTACATATGCTTGCGATGTATATATGGTAGTACCTGGCTAGTTTTTACCGTTAAAAAATGATAACTTGCGTTTTTAAGAATTTTTGAAAGTAGCACTTAGGAATAAATTTTTTGGTGATTAACAACTTACACAAAAACTAATAGTTGTCTCAAAAAGTTTTTTCATCATAAAAACTTGCCAGGTACCCGTATAACACCATCCAGCATATATTATATGGTAACTCTCTAGCTTGTATCTAGATTATTGATGAAACTTAGAAATCTTAGTCTAGAATGCAGAAAAATAAAATTTTGTAATGCAATTTTTGCAACTATCATATAGATACATTATAGAATATTATCTTGCTTTTTAAAGTAACCAGCTTCCCAGGGACATATTGGTAGGTATTAAAAAATAAAGAAACAGTTATAGCAAAAAAAATATTCCAAGAAAAAAATATATTAAAAATGACCTTAGCGCTGCTTGACCCTGCTGCTTAGCCCCTTAATATACAATCAACTTGAATTGTTGTGAATTCGGTTGTAGCAATTTTTGTATATTCAATATGATTGTAAACGATCCTTTTTCTGGTCCCTCACTACAATCGTAGTCGACTGTAAGTGATAAACTTATACTTTTATTTTGTTCTTAGTCTATTAGTCCATCAAACAACCCACACTTCACTAGAATTATATTATATTTTTTCTAATTTTATGAAATCATAGCATCATACAGTTTAATAGTATCTTTAAGGATAATTTTATTGGAAGGCAGGATTATTCAGTTGATAACGGGTGGTTAACCCTTTGCGGAAGATTATTTACTCTAATTGCTTACTTTGGTGACACTGAGCTCTTTCGACGCTCGACATACGGAGGAAAACCAAAAGCCAATTTCCTTTCTTGGATGAATATAGATAGAAGAAATTAAAAGAAAAAGTATTTATCTTAAAAAGTTTCTGTTGATTACTCAACGTACACATTAATTTCACTTGATTATCATTGCTCTAAACCTTATTTTCTCATTTCTCTTTCTATTTAGATATTCAGCAGTCACCAGTTCACCAAAATTGTTTACGTGAGTCAATGATAAGATTGGATCGACATGAAAGAAATCTTTTCCACATTGAAAACGCCTTGGTGGATTGAGTGGACTTAATCATGGTCAAGGTATGTTATACTTTAAAAAAATCCTCCAATTATTGTGAAAAGCAACATTTAATTGTGTAAAGTCGACAACCTCTAAGAACTAGACGGAAGACAAACAGTTACAATCAACCCTAATCCTAACCCTAACCCTAACCCTAAACTTATTCATGGTCGAGGTATGTTATACTTTTTAAAAAATCCTCCAAATATTATGAAAAGCAACATTTAATTGTAAAAAGTCGACAAACTCTTGGAACTAGACAGTAGACAAATACTGTTACAATCAACTTTTTGGTAATAGAATTTCTTCTGTTTAGTTCCAGTTGAGTTCTCACACCCTTTTTCTTCCCTAGTTTTATTTATCAACAGTGGCTTTTTTCTTTAGATTGAGTCAACTAGCCCTGTAGTGATGTCTTTGGGAGACAAAAGGGTTACTACATGCAAAGTTTGCTACAATTGCTGTATTTAGCATTGTTTTATATCTGAAAATCCCTATAAACGAATTTGCTACATGTATTTAGACTCTAGAATTCATTAATAATCAGCATAAAATTGATAGTTTGCCCATTTACAAAACTCTAAATAACCACTTTGGGAAGATTCAATTAATACCTAAATGATCCAACTTAGTTTGAGTAGAAAATGATTTCCTTCAAAGTGTGCACTTTGGTTTTTGAAGTCATCAACGGCTCCTCCTCTATCTATTCGTCCCATGTTTTGGAAATGTATAAACCTGCCCGAAAACTCTTAAGTTCCCTAGGTACCACAAAATTACCTGTCCCTAGAATAGCAAAATTGGCAGGTGCAAGATCTTTCTCATACTTCGCAGTAATTGCTTGGAATATTCTGCCCCGGAAATTAGAGAATCACTATCATTTGAAATTTTTAAAACATTCTTAAAAACTCCCCCCCCCCCTTAAATATCTAATTTTATTGCATTGATTGATTTGATTTATAAATATGCTTATGTATTTGAGAATGATTTTAGCTAATATTTGTAGTTTATTATGACCATAGTGTCACACTTGATGTACAGCGCCTAGAGCTTGCTTTTAGAACAAGTTGCACTTTGGAAAAAAATGAATTTTTAGTGATTAGCAACTTACAAAGAAACTAATAATTACCTCAAAATTTCTCCCCCCCCCCCCTAAAAAAAAATCAGGTACTTGTACACTGCCGTTGTGCATATATATGGCAACTTTCAAGGATATATTTAGATTATTGATGAAACGATTAGAAATCTTATAGTCTAGAATGTAAAAAATGAAATTTGATAAAACAATCTTTGCAACTACCATATAGATACATTATAAAAATTATGTTGCTTGTTAAAGTTACCAGGTTCCCTGGGACATATTGGTAGGTATTGAAAAATAAACAGTTATAAGAGAAAAATATACCCCAAAAAAAATGTCCTCTTTACACTGCTTGACCCTGAAAACCTAAAATTTGGCACCCTCTTAACCCCTTAATATACAGTCAACTTGAATTGTAGTGAACTTGGTTGTAGCGATTTTTGTATATTCAATATATTGTAAGCGATGCTATTCTGTTCCCCAACAACGTCACTACGATCGTAGGCGACTGTAAGTGATAAACTTATACAGTAGTGTCCGCCTAAATGCCCGGTGCTCAGGAAGAAGAAAAACCGGGCATTTAGGCGGAGCGGACATTTAGCCTGAATTCCCGATCGGTAAGAAAGTGATCTTTCTAATTAATCGTTCCACGAGAAAAGCGGGCATTAAGGAAGAACAGGCATTTAGGCGGATTGCATTTAGACGGACACTACTGTACTTATATTCTGTTCTTAACCTGTTAGTTCATCAAACAACCTGCACTTCACTAGTATTATATTTTTTTCTAATATTATGAAATCATAGCACCATACAGCTTAAGAGTATCTATAGGATAATTTTATTGGAAGGCAGTATAGCGTGGTTGATAAAGAGTGGTTAATCCTTTGCGGAAGTTTATTTACTCTAATTGATTACCTTCATGATACTGAGCTCTTTTGACGCTCAACATACGGAGGAAAACCAAAAGACCAATTTCCCTTCTGGGATGAATTGAGAAGAAATTAAAAGAAAAAATATTTATCTTTAAAAGTATCTATTGATTACTCAAACTACTAAATAAATTTCACTTGGTTATCATTGCTCTTAACCTTATTTTCTCATTTCTCTTTCTATCTAGATATGTGGCAAGTCACCAGTTCACCAAAATTGTTTATGTGAGTCGATGATAAGATTGGATCGACATGAGACAATTCTTTTCCACAATGAAAACACCTGGATGGATTGAGTGGACTTATTCATGGTCAAGGTATGTTATACTTTAAAAAATCCTCCAATTATTGTGAAAAGCAACATTTAATTATATAAAGTCGACTTCGCAGCAATTGCTTGGAATGATCTGCCTCTGAATATTAGAGAATCACCATCAATTGAAATTTAAATAACAGGCTTAAAAACTTTTATTTCCTTAAATATCTAATTTTAATGCATTGATTGATTTGACAAAACCTATTGGCATTAAAAAGTTTAAAAAAAAACCTGTTTTAAGAGAAAAAAATTCAAAGAAAAAATATATATAAATGACCTCTTTGCACTGCATGACTCTGAAAACCTTAAATTTAGCACCCGCTTAGCCCCTTAATCACAATGCCTCTACAAATAATTTAACCAAGAACCTGTCGATCCGCAGTCCAATGCTAAAACTGATTGGTCACCGAGGCACCAAAAATAATTGAGAGATTATTTACAAAGGAGATAATGAAAAGGATGATCTTACCTCCATCAATTACTATGTGAATGAGAAGGAAAAAAAACACACAATATAATCACAATAATGTAATGATGATAGCATATATTGCTGCTTTTAACTTCTTAACTATTACATATAATACACTTGTAGGGAACGCAGTTGTAGCGTTTTTAGGATGTTGCGATCATTGTTTTAATGTTAATGCAAAATACAACGGTTGTAGCGAACTTTGCATGTAGCAATCTTTTTTCGTATCTCATAACATTGCTGCAAGCGTTTGTTATTTTACTTACACATAAATGAGTCTATGAATATGCGTAGAGTAAAAGAAGGAAAACAACTTAATTTATGTAACTTAATATTTACTGAACATGTTATTGATATTTATTTGTGGCAATAGCAAAAAATGATTTAATAGATGAATAAAATAATAATGTTATACATCAGCATAATATTATGCTATAAAATTTACCACTATATATATATCAAATTAGACTTAAAATCAAATTTCAACATCTTTAAGCATTCTACTTCTACCATTCTGTTTTTATCTGTCACTTATACTTATAGTGAGATTAGCTATTGCCATATTCGGATAAAGGGACCATGATTTATGAATTAGTACTAATGTAGCGCATAGGTCTACTTGATTCAACGTTAGCGTAATAATTTTAATGCAACAGTTAGAATCTAAGCATCAAAGTGTAATTTCGTTTCTTTAGATTTTTTATTTATTTCAGGACATGATTTGACATGTTCTCATTGATGCCAATTGTTTTATATGCTTGCATGTCCGAATATAATGAACTAAATTTACAGAGTAGATCTGAAATAGATCTTAGGTATGCCGATGATACAGCTCTATTATTGCTCTCACCTTCTAGATTGTGGAATAGTGGCTAAAGGTCTCGGCTTATGATCATGATGTCATGGGTTTGAACCCCGGTCGATGCATTGCAGCAAAGTGTCCTGGGAAAAGATGCTTTACACTCATTCCTCACCTAACTCAGGTGTTGAAATGAGTACCAGTTAACGCAGCTGGGGAAGTAACCTGCAATGGACTGGCATCCTATCCCAGGAGATCGTTGATCTTTGCTTGCTTTCACCATTGAAACCGGGGATAAGCACTGGCCTTATGGATCTTTAGGTCTAAGAAGAGCTTACTTCCTTTTACCTTCTAAATTAGGATAATGATTTCTGTCAGTAAAAGAACACATCAAAAACAATGGCTTAAAACTAAATGTAAAGAGCAAAAAATATTAACTGTGAACTAGTTAATAAAATACATATAAGCAATGAACAAATCAAATCAACAGACAGGAAAAAAAGGATGATTACCTATGAGCCAAAAGATTCATTTATGTAAAGTGCAAGTCTACCAAACTAAATTAAAAATAATTAGAACATACGTTACATGCATTTTCTGGGTGACTTTATGTGTATGAATATGATGTAGAAAATCAAGTTGCGAAATGAAATGTTAAAGGCGGGTTCTAAAAGTTCCATGGACGGAAAGTATCGAACGAAGAAAATAGAAAACGTATATAAGTAATACCAAACTGGCTTGTGCAAACCGTAACAAAAAGAAAATTGAAATACTTCATACAATTTAAAAAGGCATTATACACTAGAAAAACACATAATTGAAGCAACATTAAACGGCAAGAGAAAGAAGGGAAGACCATCCATATGTTGGGAGGATAACATCAAGAAGTGGCTTTAGAATGTCAATAGTGGAGGCTGGAAGAGCAGTAATCAGCAGACATCATTTCTGTAAACTTGTATGGGAAGCCACAGCCTGAGGTGCTATGCAATTTTAAAAGGCATTATGCACTAGAAAAAACACTTAATAGTAGGAACATTAAATGGCAAGAGAAAGAAAGGAAGACCATCCAAACATTGGGAGGATAGCATCAAGAAGTGACTCGAGAATGCCAATAGTAGAGGCTGGGAGAGCAACAAACATCAGACATCTTTTTTGTAAACTTATTTGGGAAGCCACGGCCTGAGATGCTATGTCCCCCTACTGAAGAATGTCCGTTTGATATCAAATTAATTTCATGAATGGAGAACAATTGCGCTCAAAATGAAAACCCAAAACAAAGGCAGATAACTAGACAAGTAATTGGCAACATGAAACATAGTATAGTTAGACAATATACT
>JAUEKR010082142.1:1479-15998 GCA_031762895.1 Corambe burchi
AAATTGCATTTATCGTAAACATCTTAATAAGAGTACATCAAATTTAAACGTTAACTTATATTTCGTTAGTAAAAAAAATATAATAAAAGGATCTTTACACTATTGCTTACAATGACCAATGTACTGTCGAAATAATTACAATTAAAAAAATAATTTTTAAATTAGCAATATAGACTAGCTGACAGTATATCTAGAAATAAATCCCAGATGTAAGCTCATAGTGTAAATAATTGCTATCCAGAATATTTTCTATCAAAGCTTGCAATCACGTGCTCAGTTTAAGTTTGGTTATTAAGTAAGACCTCTTAACTAACATCTAAATAATTAATGGAAGAGAATTTTTTATCGTTGCCATATCGAGAACGTTCGTGAGCCGATGACTCAACTTTTGAATGCAGCCAGATAGACGTTAAGTAATACTCTGGCCGAATACGATGATGGTAAGTACTAAACATGACCTGTCGAGTATAAAGATCAGATGAATGTTTTCAAAAAGAACCCTTAGTTTTTGGAGTTATAGATAGAAGTGTCTAGACTAATTGTAGAATTTTTTTTTTAAATCTGATACTCGAGATAGGTCCACCATAATATCCGACTTTAGTTTTGTACCCATATCCGTCTGGCTTTTACCCGTTGACCTACCCAGCATGGTAGAGCCTGGAGGAGCATAAACATCAACTGGCATAGCCCTCGAGATCAGTCAAGGGACACAAGCCACTGCACCACGCCTAGTAACTGAGCATGAAATGGATTTAAGGATTATGAAGTTATGATTAATCTCTCCTGTATTGACGAAAGTCTTTAAATGATTCAGTAGTGCTTATTTTAGTTTCTGGCGGAGACAAAGGATTCAAGAGTAACCCGGGTTCAGTGGTACTGTAGTAACGATGTTTGCCTCTGAGTCTGACGACCCGGGTTCGAATCCGGGTGAACGCAACTATTTGTTCTTCGTTTTTCACAACTCTGATACAAGAGTAGGAATCTAGTCCGACATCTAGTCTGCTCGGTTACGAATGAAAAACTAGGAGGTCCCATGTTTACATCTAAGCACGTGAAAAATCCCTTGGTGGTTTAAAATTTCGAAGAGCAGGCTGCTAAAAGCTGCCACCCGGGAGTCAGTAGTAATAGCCAAGTACAAATGAGTCAGTTGGCAAAGTTGAAAGAAGAAGAGCGTCAATTCCATTTCGACATTCCAACAAGTTTCTCAATGTATGCTTAACATGATAGCCTATCTTTCTAATATTCATTACCTTCAGGGAAATCCGCTTCCTCCAAGCGGGTGGGGCCCAGCTCGTCCGTGGATGAGGCAAACAAAGTCGCCTCTACTCTCTACTCCAAAGGCTACCACCTGGGGCCTCGCATAGGCAAAGGCAGCTACGCTAAGGTGAAGCTAGCACAGAGGCTCAAGGATGGCGCCATTGTTGCCGCAAAGGTTTGACCTTAATGTGTTTTATATTTTTTTGTACGTGAGTCATCATCATCCTCATGGACATCGTTATTAATCATTATTTTTGTCATCATCGTTATAATTATGATCACCTTACTTATTACCATCATCATTATCGATAGAATTATCCTCCTCCTCAGTATTATCACCAGGCTCATCGTTATCATCAACATCAATATGATGGCTATCCTCATGAAAATTACCGTCAACTTAGGTTTTGTTAAAGAAAATTATAAAAACACGCGTTATTGCTGTCGCTTGAGTTTGACCACGACTTGAATACAAATTAAGATACATCACTCTTATGTTTCATTACCCAAAACGCTGTTTTCCATGTTCTTAAATTCATGAATCTTAATTAATCTTCACGTTAGAGTAATTACATGCAACACATATAAATCTGTTTTCAAGTATAGATATAACTGTATATTAAGTTAACACAACATAGACAATATTGAAGAAAAATAAGAAGTTTTAAAAAGAGTGACTTAACGAGACTCGGCGGCCCCGAATCGCCTTGTCAACACAAAAAAAAAGAAACAAAAAATGAAGACAAAATGCACAAAAAAAAAAGAAAACGAAATAGAGCACATTCATCAATTGAGCTACTGATTAAAAATTATTATTTCTTCTAAGATGATTAATACTGTATGTTTATATCTTCTTCCTTTGCAGATCATCAGCCGACAAAAGGCAGCCAAGGAATTCATTCGAAGGTTTCTACCTAGAGAAATCTCCATCCTTCTGTCTGTTAAGCATCCTAATATTGTACAGATATTTGAGGTATGATGGCTTGCGTTGTATGCTATTGTTGCTTGCCATAATGCTGTTAGTGTCGATTATTTTGTTTGTTTATATTTTGAGAAGCATCAGATCTAACTGTCATCGTTTCATTATACTTTTAAAAATAGTTTAAGGTGTCGCTTACTAATAGACAGTACTATTAATATAATAAATAATATCTAAATCAACACATTTTATGCATTTTGTCATCTGCTTTAACAATAATGGACCAATGATGTATCAGTCGTATACGACTTCCTTTGTTATACTAAAAGTTAACAAAGAAAGTTTGCTTTTTGGTGCTAAACATCTCAATTATATATGATTTGTAACGAAGTCATATTTTTGTAATAGACATCTACAAGTTATTTTATTTTTTAAACAAATTTTGAATCAGTACTCCAATTTTCTTAACAATAGTTTCGCATTAGATTTATCGTGTCTTTTTCCCACTAGCATGCTATTACGTAATTCTTTGTATCTCTGAATCAAGTAAATTTTCATCTAAGGGTGAATAGCCCATTGTACTCGATGTTGGTACTGGGGGTGCCAACTTGGCCAGAAAGAAGCAATGCGCATAATACTAAACTAAAGGATATTAAGACAAAAATAAAAGATAACCAACTTATTTGGTTTGGTCATGTGAATGAAATGAAAGATTGTAGAATTGCTCCAATAGCATTCAACTCTAAAATCCAAGTTAAACGATCTAGAAGACCGCGTAGAATATTGGCAGGATATATTAATGAGTTATTAAGGAAAATAAATTTGATTTTGAAGAAAGGGAATACACATTCCTATGTTAGGGAATGAGCATTTCGAGATCCTGCAAACCGTTGGAAAATAGAGTAAGTAAACGACAAAAGAAGGAAACAAATTATTCCAGTTTAAAAAATCCAAGCGTTGCCATATTTATCATGTGTTTGATTTATTTTTGTAGGTTATACAGACAGACGATTTCGTTGGTCTCATAGTTGAATATGCTGAGCGAGGAGATCTGCTGTCGTATGTCAAGAAAAGGAATTGTTTAGATGAAAAGGAAGCTAAAGACATATTTTATCAGGTAAGATAATCTCATATCATATAATAAAATATTTGATGGAATTTTGTAGAAATTAAATAAATGATTTACGTATACATTTAATGTACATTACTTAAACTACACAGCTCTAGAAGATACGATAATAATAGTAATTAAATTCAGTTTCTCAAAATTATAGTAATTGTAAACTTAGGTCTAGATAATTTTTTGTATAATATACATATAATTTGTAATCGCGTTTTACTACCTCTTATTCCATCTGGCCATTGATGTGACAATGTTTCCACGGATAAATCAATTTTGTATTGTGGTCTGACATAGAACCCTGGTGACATCACTCAATATGAATGGCCCAACACCAAATTCTTCCCATTGTGGCCCGCGTTTACATTCTTTAATTAGTATTAACAACTTACCATCGATTCTTCCATCCAGGTAGCCAAAGCTGTAGATTATCTTCACGGAAATTCCATATGCCACAGGGATCTGAAATGCGAAAACGTTCTCATACGAAGGGACCACAGTATTGCGTTGACTGACTTTGGATTCGCCAAATTAGTCGACGATGGCAGCCTCAGCAGGTACATTTTATAACTATAATAATATATAGTTCATTTATTGAAGGCCATCTCTAGTGATATGTTCGTGGCGCTACTTACTCCCAAGCGCATTTTGGCCTAATGCATCCAAATTCGGCGGTGTTTTTCTTGTCCGTGTTCTCACTCGATGAGACTTTTTATCGAAAACGTAGTGCCATTTCAATGCATCTTCACCAGAACCTTGGTAGTCAGCAGTGTTTCAGGACAAAGCAGGCTAAGCGAAGCTAACAAAGCGCTTCTGTGGTAAAATTATCCATGCCGTATATCACCCGAGCTTAATGATTCCCTACTCTACCCTGTTTCCGCCTCCCACAACGTAGACCAAGTACTAGACCTAGGGTGGCTTATATTAGTATGGTGATGGTTTTACGGTCATATTTTAATTTTTTTTACAAAACAAAACTGCGCTAAACTTTTGTGACATTCAGATAACGGGATATATTAAAAAGATAAAATTCCTGTGCTTTTAAAATATGACTCATTTTATCATACAGAATGAATATCTGATAATAATCCATTACAATATCATGTTTAAAATGCCAACTTATAGCTAAGCTGTACATTTTTCTGTTTTAAGTATCTTGTTACGTACATAAATATTGCTTAAGACCGCTAGAGTAAAATGAAAAGTAAAAAGGATGCAAACTTGTTTTCGGTCGCTTGGCCTAGGTTTAACAAAAGCTAAGTTCAGCCATTTTGTTTTCTTGCGATAGGGAAATAATTTGTATCTACTTAGCAAGCAAATGAAAACTTGACAATTTCCATCTTCACTATGACCAATACTTAATACTTATTTTTATAGTATTTCATCAATTTCTCAATGCTATTTCCATATCCATAGCACGTATTGCGGAAGTGCGGCGTATGCGTCACCGGAGTTACTTAGAGGAAAGCCGTACAACCCATTTGGTGCAGATATTTGGAGTTTGGGTTGTATACTATTCGTCATTCTCACTGGACGAATGCCATTCTATGAAAAAAATACGAAGAAGGCAAGTGTCAATTGACATAATCATAATTCATGTATTATACTATAGATTATTTATTATATTTATTCTACTTTGTTTATTGGTCACATCAAGCCAATTAAGATTATAAAGTTAAAAAAAAAAAAACTCTTTTTCGACCTAAAGGTCCATAAGGCCGGTGCTTATCCCTGGTTTCAATGGTGCAAGCGAGCGAAGATCGACGATCCTCCCTGGATAGGACGCCAATTCATCGCATGTTACTTCCCTCTGTCACGTTAACCGTTACTCATTATAACACATGAGTCTAGTGAGGAATTTGAGTAAAGTGTTTTTCCCATGGACCCAACGTTGTAACGAATCGACGGGGCTCGAACCCACGACCTCACGATCATAAGTCCAGATCCTTGGCCACTGCGCCACTGACCGCACAAATGAGATTATACAAGGTCAATAAATCATAGATAAGTAAAGCCGTTTACATGGTATTGAAAAGCTTTATAATCGTAAATCTTATAAATAATCAATCATTGATCTATACCAGAATTGATTGTGAGTTAATGCTATGCAGTACTTACCCCAACGAAAAAAAAAGAAACATTGGGTACATTCGATCAAATAATTACCAACATGATTACAAAAACAACAAACAACAAAACAGCAACAACAAAACTTTATAAGTAAAAACATGAAAAAACTCAGTTGGTCAATCATCGGGCTGACATGGCGGAGACGCTGGTGTTGATTCGACTTTGATTACATGCATTGTTCTCTTAATGCATCATTTCACTTGAGTGAAATGGGTTACCTGGCCGTTTAGACAGCTTGGTCAAGTAATTATAGCACGCTCAACAGGTGATGATGTCCCATCAATTTCAAACATTTATTTTTTGCTGGGTGAAGAAATCGTTACCAAAAGTTCATTGAAAGTTGGTTGATAGGTGCGCTCTATAAATGCAGGTTTCATGTTTTGTTTTTTTTACAAAATTGTAGAGTAGATTATGGATTATCAAAATAAATTTAAAGTAATATCGAGCGTAACAAAAAACAAAACAAAAAAAAACAAACAAAAACAACATGACTCGCGTGACTTATTCACTTATTGTCTTTCACCAGCGATGTCGTCTGACTTCGCAGCTTCGGCTGTTTTGCTGAATAGTCCAATCAGGGCGTTCCACTGGTTTCTATTCTGGGCGATTGTTCTCAGAATGTTCAGATGAGCTTGTGTTTTAAGTAAGAATGTGCTCTCGTTAAGAGAGACAAGGTCGTTGTGCAGTCTAATGGGAAGTGTTGCATTTGGTCTCCCTTGAAATGATAATAATATAATTCTCATGATGTATGGGATCATACTTTATTGTATTGTTTTACTTTCCTCAGATGATGTGTCGACAGCTCCAAGGGCGTGTTATTTACCCAGACAACTGCAGCGCTTCCCGACAATGCAAAGATGTGGTCACTAAAACTTTAGAGCCAAACTTTGATCGCCGACTGAACATTCAAGGAGTGACCAATCATGCTTGGCTCCGCGCTCACACTACAAAATGGCCAGTCGGACGGCTCACAAACGCAGCGATACATCTCTGGAACAGAAAAGCGCAGCAGATCAATTTAAAACCTGATGGTAGCTTCGGATTCGTACACCGAGGCTCTGACGTAGACGGTACCTCCTCATCACACGCCAGCAATCTTTCCAAAACTGGTTCATCATTCGGTAGTAGTCCGGTGGATATGAATGTTAAGAAGCTAAGACACCAGCAGCTCGTTTCTGGAACATCTAGTGTAGCGTCGTCGCCAAGCAACTCTATCACAAAAGCAACAAATAAAAGTAGGTCACGGCAGCAAAGTCCCGCGTTGTCACCATCGGGTATCAATATACACAGAATTAGCAGTGGCGGAATTAAAAGGACGAAAATTGAGGTCGAAACTGATGAAGGGGTTATAAGTGCTGAAAAAAGTAAAGGTCTTAATGAACTACCTGGTACCTCGAATCCATGCCGGAGCCCAAATTCTCACGATCTTCGTGAAACTAATAAAACCTGTACACTTATTAAAACTGAATCTTATACCATCGTTGGTAATGCTAACTGTCAGAAAGATGAAGAAACATCTGCAGATTGTAATAAGCAAGGACATTCGAGTAAAATACCTGAACCATTTAATATAACTAGAGTGAGATTACGCGCTCGCCCATTTGTCTTTGATGATAAACGTGTCATTAGTCCGACATTCGTGAGAATAAATGAAGATAATTTTATTCAACCAACCAACGACACTAAACTTATAACTAGGCCTAATACCAACATCACTGAATCATCTTCTGGTTTAAAAACAAATATAACTTTGCCATCAAATGTTAAGAACGTAACTACCGATAAAAGAGAAATAGTGAATAGAAAAGAAATAAGCCATGGAACAAAAACATCACCTACTATTATAAAAGAGGGCGGAAGTAAAACAGAAGGTAAAAGTGATACAGTGTATCCAAGAGAAGTCAAAATTGATACAAACAAAAGTATAATGACAGTGGAAAAAAGTGGAAACGAAACATCTACTGATACAAAAAGAACTGCACGCAATGCAACGGATACGCCTATGAGAAGAAATGAAGCGGTGAATAAAGGAGAAATAGCTGTTAAAAGGCAAACAACGATTAATAAAAGCAAAACACCAGACAATAAGGCAGAAACATCGTCCAAAAATCGTGCAAATATCGCAGGACCATCTGTTGATAACAGAACACGTTCGAGTAAAGTGGTCACACAAGATGAAGATTCGGATGAGGCTGGCATCGCTTCAAAACGGTTTCATGCACGCCAAGAAGGCTTGGTGGCCCATATGAGACGCATCTTTGAATCTAAAGACGCCAGCACAAACACCAAGGTTACAGCTGTAAAGAAGAAAAAATTAAATAAACGCTAGGTAGCATTATGCTGTATTTAAAAAAAAATGTATTAATTAATCCGATACGCAATAAAACAACAACAGAAGAAACACAATTCAATAAGTATACAAGTTTTTTCTTCTCCTGATATTTAAGAATCTGTAAAATGTATGTTTGTCATTTAGCATTTATAGCTGTAGATGGGTCTCGTCACAAGTGTCAATTTGAGGATTGGTGGGTAAACAGGTAAACACTTAACCCCTCCCCCCCAAAAAAAAACCAAAAAAAAAAACAACAAAACTCAACGCATAAACAACAACCTTCAAACAAAACGAAGAAAACTTTAATCAACAATACGAAGGACACCTACACTTACTTGTAGAATAAAAACAAAACGAGCCAAAAAAAACCAACAAAAGCAAACAAACAGGCAAAACGAAAAGCACAACCAAAATAAGCATAAAACAAATACGCACCAAAATAAACAAGCACCAAATTAAACAAGCACCATAAACAGACACCAAAACAAACAAACACCAAAACAAACAAACACCAAAACAAACAGATACCAAAAATAAACAAGCACCATAACAAATAGATACCAAAAAAAAAACAAGCACCATAACAAACAGATACCAAAAAAAAAACAAGCACCATAACAAACAGATACAAAAAACAAACAAGCACCATAACAAACAGATACCAAAAACAAACAAGCACCATAACAAACAGATACCAAAAACAAACAAGCACCATAGCAAACAAGCACCAAAACAACCAAACCAAATAAAAACATGCAGTACAGCTTTTGGACGCCGACATCTTTGATATTTTCAACCTCTAGATAACGTCATTTTATCAGTATATTTTCCCATGGAACAAGTGCCGCATTCTCTTAAGCAGTAAATAAATACATATGCATCATTAAAAATATGCTTAAAGCGCTTTCAAAATGGATTCTACCTATTCTAACACCATTTCAACCCCTTTCTGTGTATACAAAAGAGCTTTCTGAAGGCACGTGATTATATCATTCCGACAATATCCATCACTTCTTTCGGCCGGGTTATCGTGGCACCTGAGTATTGAGAGAAGGAGAATATGTACGTAAAATTCTTCTCAAGTTATTTCACTCTAGGTGTAAGCTATAGCACCTGATATCATATATTAGAAATGAATCCCCTCCCCTTCCTAACCTCCCTCTCACCCACTATGTGCCTCTCGTCTCGAATAACAGCACCTCTAGTAAAGACACGATCCTCTAGAACTCGCGCTAAACAAGAGCTATGTCGTTATCCAAATTGTGAACTACATTGCACTGCACTTTAAAATATTTACTCTTTTTCACGAGTGTGTGTGCATATCATTACGAACCTGATAAACTACAATGTGCATGTCAAGTACTACGTATGTAAACAAAAAGGTGAAGTGAAATGATATCATTATGATATTCTTAGTATTCTGTTAGCATAACACAAAAGAGTTCAAGAGTGGTAAGCGGATGGGTGCAATATCCTCGAAATGCCTGACTCTTGTTGTACTCTCAAGAAGTTTGGATATAATGGATTCATTACAAAAGAGAACGTCAAAGCAGTTTCTTTACTTCGATGATCACCGACTGCTAGACTGTAATGTCCTTTGTTTCAGTTGCCAATGGCATATTATAAAATTAAGGATAATAATTTGCGCAACAAGTAAGCATCCTCTAGTAAATAATATCTAAATTATGCCACATGGTAAGCGTTGTTCAATGCATTGTAATAATGTTCATGCGTGACGACAAAATGAATTATTATGTTAATAATACCAGCAAAATAAATGAATAAATAAACGAAGTGACGCATAAAATAATCAAAGCAAAGGACAACATAATAATCGTAATACACGTACAAAATTACCCCTCCTCCCCCTAAAAAAAAACAACATAAAAATACTAAGAAACGTACGAAGTACATCAAGCAACAACAACAAACAATTAAAATTAAATACTGAAAAACCATAAACGGAAAAGAAAGCAAAAGCAAAGCAAGAATAGTTTATTATCTTATTATATATCGATTCTTTTGCTCTCTTCTACCACTACATTTTACCCTAAACATCTACCGAACTTATCTTTTATTTTCTTTGGACTTTTTCACTGATAGAAAGGAGAGTTCTTTGTGAATGCCATTCATAATAATATTTATGTCCATAAAATTCGAAAAAAAAAAACACACCAAAAAACAGATGCGATCAAGCATAGAGAATATTACGGTTTATTTATACAATTACAATGATTGATACCATTATATCAAAATTAAAAAATCAAGTGCTATGACTTTATCATAAAATTTTTGTCTTGAAAGAAGTCCATTGAAGAATAGGTCCATGATCTACCTTAACAATCCAAGTCAACATTAGTGTAGTTGCTAGCCGATGACGCATGGCTCAATAGGTTAATGATCTGCAAGTAACCTAATCCTTTTTTTTAAGTAATGAGGGGTATTATGGTGAGGGTGAGGCGGAGTTGGTTGGGGTGGGATTAGGGGGTGAAAAGGGGATAAGAAAATAAAACAGTTATTAATCCTATTAAATAGGATGTAGCATTATTTTGTAAACGTCTATTGTTGCTACTGCCGATGATATCTAAACACATAATAATAATGACTTTTTATCACTTTTTATGACATTAGAAATGCATTAGCCTTGCTTAGTCTAGCTTTATTAGGGATTGTCATTTTAATGAACTACTAAGATTATTTTTATTAATCGAATACATAATCTGAAATCACTGAACACTAGTATTAGGGCTTATATGACGCAATATGATAATATAGGAAGATCGAAGCCTCTGTGGCCAAATGGCATGGTGTCTGCCTTGTAATACAACGACTGGGTTTGTACCCCGCTGGACGCATTTATTAATTTGCTTGCCGCTGTTACACCCCATGATCTCAGGATAAGAAGGATCTGAAATCAAGTTTGCTCGGATTCGATTGACAAACTAGGATATACTTGATCAATAAATACAAGCACGCGAATAATGTATTAATGTTTTAAAGTCAGTAAGAGTAGGCTTCAAAAATCTGCCAAACGAACAAGATTTATTAAAGAAAAATGCTTATTAGTCAACAACAACACTCATAAACAATTGAATCAACATAATTGAAATAACATTAAAGATGAAATCCTGCAATGATCCCATAAGTCTAACATAACATGCAACATTTACTGGGAATATAACTTTATATAACCGATATTGAGTATACGTCTGGCTGTTTTGCACTTTAGTTGCTTTGAACATCGAGATTAAACACCTATTTTTCTGCCTTTTTTCCCCAACGGAGATCAGTAATGTAAGTAATGGGTTACTATTTAAAAAATCAATTTGATGTAGAAACATTTAAAAAAAATGTCAAATTCATCTATCGAACTGTTTTAATATCAGTTTAGAAACTAAAACTATAATAATATATCCATTCATTTAATCAAATTGAAGATTTATATTGCGCTATACTACTTATTCTTAAAATACTCAAAGCGTTTTACAATGGGGTACAAGCCTGTTCACTCCAATTCGATCTCAACTCCTCGTGGAGCATACAGAAGAGCTGCATGAAAGGCGTATCATTCTAGCATTCTGACAACATACATTTCTGCCTATGGTCGGATACTCATTACACGTGAGTGGGGTGAGGAAAACTGTGTAAAAAATCTTTCCCAAGGATTTAACTCTGAGCCGCCCTATGCGGATTCGAACCAGCGAACTATCGATCACGAGCTGAGTGCCTTACCATTAGACCACAGAGCCACAGTCGGCATTTCATTTACTGTACAACAGTATCTACTTAATTCCCAATTAAACACGATATGGGTATTATATCATTATATTTAGAGAGAAAGAACCTCAATGAAAGTTAGGCAGGGTGGAATTAGTCCTATCAAATTGGCAAAGGAGACAAGGAGCACGAGCCTTATCTTAAATCAAAAAGTCAACACTAGAGCGCATGCTGGAGACAAGAAGGTGAAAATATTTAAAATGGACTGTTACTGTACATGTAGAATTTGGCTTACACACAAGGTACTCAAAGCTTGAAGCCTGGTCACTGAGTCACGCTCGAATCTGGTGTGCCATTCTAACGATTCAAGGAAGTCAAGGAAATGAAGGGACAAATAGTGATTAATAATGGTAGGCAAATTAAATAGATAAAAAGAAGGATGAATAACTATAGAGGGTGTGAATACGTGGAAATAAGGGAATATTACAATATACAGAAAGATATTAGCATGGGGACTATTTGCTATTCTTCTATAAAGCATTTTATATCTAAGAAAGGTGTATCAAAGCGTTCACATTTAAAGTCACTCTTTTGACCTTTTCTCAGATCATGTATTATGTTTCTATGTGGTCAAGACTGAATGTAAAGTAACCAAGATACGACCTAGATGGCACGGTAGGTGCAGATCAGTGTCGAATTTCAAGTAGAATAAATTAAAACAGCCCTACTTATTATGCACCACTTAAATTAGTAGTAGTGTTATGAAGATACAAGAAGGTGATTATGAACGAACATTTTTCAGGACTATGACTGCGGCATAATATCTCGATGGTGGCTTAATGATCACTTTCATTTCGTCTTGAACTGGGTCATCATTCTTTTAAACTTTGGAGATTAAGCAGAAACAATAGCATTATTAACGATTCGACATAATAACTTGGATAACCAAGATGAGGGTAAGTGTTTTCTACTTTTTGAAATATGATAACCTAAGTTTGTTACTAATTAATGCATAAAAAGAGATACTGTCATATTTAAAAAAATGAAGTGAGTAGGTCTATTATTGTTTGTCTAATCTAATCTAATCTGGCATACCAATCATTGATTTAGTCGGGAAAAAATCACCAAGATAGTCTATGTTACAAAGAATTAATTGTTGTGCAATCCGAGTAGCCTAATGGATAGATGTGCTCCTCTTTTTCCGCAAGGCAATTCGGTGCCAAAAGTCGTGGGTTCAAGCCAATTTTATTCCTCCTCTTCTAACGCTCTTATATTGACTATTCTGCAGTTTCCTTAATAATTCTCTGTCCCACGATTTAAAAACAATTCTGAAAGAATTACTGCACAATTATTTTTCATGAAATAACAATTGAGCATTCCTTCATCTTATACCCCTGGAATCATTCATGTCAGCGGTTTATTCAGTATTAAATTATAATAATATTATGATATACTAACGTAGTATTATGCCCACAATAGAACAGAACATATATTATCAATAAGGCCCACAAAAGCATTTCTTCGCCACTTTTATGATTGATCCAATGCATAGTGATGCCGACACTCATACTGGAATTTGATGCTTTTTAAATACATGAAAAGAAATATACGCATATGTTGCATCCATTTACGACTTCTACAGTATCAATACATCCCAAGTAAAATGGCGAAGATTCAAGTCTGAATAACCAGTAATTAAGTGGACCTGCGGGGGTAAGGGTGGCCTAAATTAGTCACCCTCCTACAAAATGTTTCTATGTGCAAAACCCTCGAAAATTTTGGAAATTGTCCCGATTACCGGAGTACAGTAGCATCTTTAGAATGATTTGCTGCCGTTGATTGCATGCCGATTCACCGAATGTTCCAATTACTGAGGTTCCACTGAATTGTTGACATTTACTTTCTGGCTATAAACTATCTCATTTATTAACCAATCTTCTTCAAATTTGGTGTGCCTACTAACCATATCAATTGTAACAAATTTACAACTGCTGTTTTGCTAAGTTCTTTCTACATTTTTTATACTTATTTAGAGTTTAAGGTGAAAAATTTGGTGTTTTTACGAGATTTCCGCACTGATTAAATTTAAAAAAAACATTGTATTAAAAAAGGATTAACTTTTGGATAAAAGCAGTTGTATGTTTTTAGATAGTGTTATTCTTAAGATGTATAACAAATTTGAAACTAAGTCAATGATTAGTTTTTGAGTTAATAAGTTTTTTGGAAAATCCAAAATGGCCGGTAAAATAGCCCGTAACCATAGTAAAATATGATTGAAATTTTTTCTCTCATATTTTCTATTAATATAAACCATATGCAACTAACTTTAACCAATTCCAACCTTATTTTTGCATAACTCTGGGAGAATTTTTCTTTTACCCCCTCCATATTGGATGCTTTTAAATACAGGAAAACAAACATTATATACATATTTGTAACCATCCATTTACGACGTCTACAGTATCAATATATCCCAAGCAAAATGGCCAAGTTTCAATTGTGAACTACCAGTTTATTAAAAAGCCATTTCTCATAAAAAAAAAATTCCAAGTAATTCTTGTATAATAAAAGTATACATAAAATAATTACTGCTAGAGGGGGCATTTACAAGTGCTACTATATTATAATGTCATTCCCGCAGCACGATTTGTAGTAGCTGATATCTCTGCCGTTTAATTAGTATTCCAAAGAAAAAGTCAAAAGTCAAAGAAGAAATAATGTTTTGCTGCTCATTCTTTAAAGAACAATGAATAATGACTATATTCTTAACTTTTTTATTGTTATCGTTATTTGCAATCAGTAAAATTGAAAATTGATATGCTTGTATAACTTCAAAGTTGATAGATATTATCATAATATTCATGCCATGTTTCACAGCTCTGTTGAGATTCAATCGTTGGAATTTTAGGATCTACAAGAATACTCCAATGGTACAATATTTCATGGTATGAGATTAAGACTAGGCTGAAATAAAAACCCTCACCAAAAGCGGTGAGCTGTGCCGCACCTGAAAGCCGAGTCGTGCAGCTCTAGATAGGTTACTA
>JAUEKR010082143.1:0-10245 GCA_031762895.1 Corambe burchi
TTTGTTTTGCTTTTGTTTTTTCATTGTTAGCTAAATAGTTTGATTATGTAAATAATTTTGATGGTATTGTTATCCCTCATGTTGCTGTTTTTCATTTTGTTCTTATTGAATTGGCCAAGTGCCTAGTAAGAAATCAAAATTGGAATTGAAAATCTTCTTAATGTAGAGGACATCCAACCTGTTTCCATTTTATTCAATCAAGGTAAGGAAAGGAAATGAGAATGAAATTTTGAAAGTTACCTCGTCTCAGTCTATCTAGGAGATCCATTAAGCCAGTGCTTATCCCTGGTTTCTACTGCACAAGCTAAAGAATATATATCTGTAATCCCTCTTATATATGACACTAATCCATTGTATGCAACTTCTCCTGTTTCACGAACAGCTACTCCTTTTAACACTTGAGTGAGTTGTGAGGAATGTGTGTAGAGTGTGTTTTCCAAAGGGAGCAATGCTATGGCCGAGGGTCAAACCCACAATCTCATGATTATAAGCCAATGCCCTTTATCACTTATCCACTGTGCCATTGATGCCAAAAGGAAAAGAAAAGGGGTAATGAAATCCTCTCTCGTAATAAATTAATCATCATTATATGTACCATAAATATCATTCTCCATGTATATTTCACAGATACATCACAGAATGCAAAAACCATAATTCTATTGAATAAAGTGTGCTATATGTGCAAATAGCCTTGCTGAAGGGTTAAACGTGATGCCTCGGCCAGCAGTCGAACCACTGGCTTTATGATCTACAACCCAATGCCACAACCTTTCGGCCACCGTGACTTCATTTACTATCACAGCTACTATTAATTCATTGCAGTTCATGTGGTATGACTCTGTGGTTTAGCAGTAAGGCGTGACAGAGAGAATGTGGGTTCTAATCAGCCTAGTAATGATTCAAAATTAAATCCATTGGAAAGACTCTTTATGTATATATTTCCTCTCTCCACTCTGGTGCAATAAGTAACCGGCTTTAGCCAGAGTTGGAAAATTGTCAGAATGCTAGAAGTATACACTCTAAAAGACAACTCTTCTGTATGCTCTTTAAAGGAGTTGAGATATTACAGATATGCCAAGGCATGCCGGGTGAATAAATGATATGTAAAGCATCTTGTAATCTTTACTTTTTAATACTTTTTTTTAATTTCAGACAAAATCTGAATGGGATGAATATCGTCTAACTCCTGACCAAATTGATCAGTTTAATCGGGATGGATTCCTTCTTAACGTTCCAGTTCTTTCTGAGAAGCAGTGCGATATGATCTTAGAGGACTACAAATATTTTATGGTTTGTTTATAATAGTTTGTCATTATAAATTTTTTTTTACTGCTGTTATGCAAAGCTGCGCCACCGCCTTGAAAAAAAAAATTGCCACACACTTACATTCATCCTCCACCCCCAAGGGAAATAGTTCTTTTGGTCTTTCACTGTAAACGGAGTCTTGTTTCAAGTTCAGCGTGGCCAATGTAAGCAACTAGTGCAGATAGTCTTGCTCAAGGGTTAACCACAATGCCTCCACCAAGGATCTAACCCGGAACCCTTCGATCCACTGTCCAATCTTCTTCTTCTTCTTCTTCTTTCAGTATTCTAACTGACTCAACTAATTGAGTATTATTACTGTTGGTGCGCATGTTCAAGTTAAATGAGTTAATCGCTCAGCCAACGTGACACAATTTGTAGGAATACCGGTACAATGAATGCCGGATACGTTGAGGTCTCTGGGACTGGCTCTGAGATCTCGTTGTATCTGAGTTCTCATTGAATGCGACGTGAATAAGATCTTGAAAAATGTCAGTAAAGTAGGCTGACAAATACAGTGTTGCTTCATGTTTAACGGCATCAATAATAATGAGATCTCAGTAATAATGAGAACATTTTCAAATCCTTGTTTTTTTCCCCTTATGATTGATTCCTTGGACTTGGGACATTGGCAATAGCCAGAACTAGGATATAACGAGAATTTTTTTGCTTGGAATGGGGGTTCTTCTTGAATACGAGTTCTGCTGTTCTTTGGTTATCGTGAACCTTCCACTGAGTTACCTTGCACTTTATGGTCATATATTATTTCCTTTGTATACTACGTCTGAGTGTGTGTAATAATGGTGCATCATATATCGCATGAATGCGATTGAGCCAGTCAGCACGAGTGTGAAATGTGTAGTTACTTTCTTTAATTTTGATTTAAATTGTCCTTCAAATATTTTTTCTTTACCAGGGGAGTAAGCAAGAACAGCACCCAGGAATGGACTTGTTATATGAATACCATAGCAACCAGTCAGGTGACCCAGATAATGTTTTGATGCATGCACTAGGTCATTGGAGACTGACTAGGCTCTTCCATGATCTCGTTTTCCTCCCTCCTGTACTGGTAAGTGAACCTCACTGAACTCTGGTAAAATAGAGTACCAGGTCGTTGAGGTAACTGTTAATGTTGAATATTTGCAAGCATTTGGGATTTGGGAGTAAACGAGAATAATGTAAAGTGCCTTGAATACAGACTTGAAATCTCACATTCTACTGCTACAGTGGAACTTGGATATAACGGGAACGTCCGCTCCAGTCAAAAATTGTCATTTTATCCAATCACTCTCTATTCCTGATGGCCAGGTCCAAAAAAAAGACAATCATAAAGGAAAAAAACTCTCAGGTGATTTTAAAATGTCTCATTATTACCGAGGTCTCGTTATTTCCGTTGCCGTTAAGCATGAAGTACCATAATTCATTGTACTTAATCAACCAATGCTCTTACTGTTTGTCATAGATTGACTATTAGCACCAAAATAAACAACAGGACATTGTTTTCAGATCTTGGAAGGATACAGGAAGTGAAAGTAGAACCTCACACTTTATTGTTTCCATTCAGGAGAGTAATACATCAAGACAAAGCGGTAATAACAATCAAATAATGATAATCTATTACACTGTTATTGCTGCAACTATTTCTACTGTTATTTGATTGTTATAGTTTTCCCCCCTCATTTTCAAACGCTTACAGATGAAGACCTCACAATTAATACATCCAGGCAAAGAGGTCAAAGTTCGATTCTGGCACGACCAACTTTTCGCAAAACCCGCAAAACACGGAGGAGTTGTGGCTTGGTGAGATTTTAGTATGTACTTTATGTGTTGTGTAAATTAACATATTGTTATCAAAATTAAAGAAAAATTAACATTTATATAGCGCTATCCCACTTATTTTTTAATAAGCTCATGGCGCTTTACTAAGGGTCTCCGACAGGCCTGCTCGATTCAATATCATCTCAACTCCTTCTGGAGCATACAGAAGAGCTGCCTGAAAGGTGTGTCATTCTTGCATTCAAACAATATTAATATTTGCCAATGGCCGGATACTCATTACACCTGAGTGGGGTGAAGAAATGTGTGTATAAAACCAAAAATTTAACTTTGCGCCGCCGCTAAGCAGATTCAAACATGCGACATCTCGATCACAAGCCGAATGTCTTACCACTAGGTCTCTGAGCCACACAAAACCAAAAGGCTTTTCATGATGTCAGTGCTTATCCATGGTTTCTATGTTTATTCCCTTTTTGCTTTATCAATACAGTGGTACAGCATCTGTATGTGGCATCAGTGGCGCAGTAGCTTAGATCCTGGTCTTATGATCATCAGGTCATAGGTACGAATCTCACTCTCAGCTTCGCTGTATTTTATCTTTGGGAAATACAATCTTTGCACATTTTTTAATTCAACCAGGTGTTAAAATGAGTTTGGGTTTATGAAATTTGTGAAGTAAACTTGTGATGAACGGTCCGTTCTTTCCAAGGGAGATCATAGATCTTCTTTCGCTAGCACAACATAAACCAGGTATAAGCACCAGTCCCACATACTGTTAGAACCTCTGTATTTAAGAGACTTGGTAAGAAGACACAAATCGCTATATATGATGTTTCCTACAACCGTTGAATATAACATTGTTGTATTGGGGCCTTCCAATGATAAAAAAATCGCTACATCGGAAAATTGCTACAATCAAGTTCACTACCAGTGAATTCAACAATTTTATTTTTTTAAGAATCATTAGTGTGTAATGTGTCAACTATTAGTGTGTAATGTGTCAACTATTAGTGTGTAATGTGTCAACTATTAGTGTGTAATGTGTCAACTATTAGTGTGTAATGTGTCAACTATGCATTTTAAAAATTTTCGGCTTGCTGCTGTCACTTAACTCAGGAGCGCCATCTTTCAGGTGATTTCAGCTATGTTGCTGTCATGCTCAAATCTTGTTTATCTATGCTTTGATAAGATGATATTTCTTTGGTTACGGCCTTTCTACTTTCTTACTCACATTGAATAGGGTGATTGTTCAGTTATGTTTTTTGTACTTATGTATGTTTTGTGTATTGTTTTTCATCTTATTGTTTTGTTTTTGTTTATTTTTAATTTGTTACGTCGTCGGTTACTAGCTTTATTTGAATTCTTGTTTTGGATTGGAAGATTTTCAGTTATTTTTGTTAAAGTCATGTGGCATCCCTGTAAAATAGACTCATCTTCATGTTTTGAATAGAACTAAAAATGTTTTATTCTTTCTTATTTTTTCCTTTTTTTCCCCCCCATCAGGCATCAAGATTATTCATACTGGACCCGGACAACACCTATGCAACATTTAACTGTAAATATTTTTTTTCATTCATTGTTTTTTAAATTTTATCTTTATTATTGCTATACAAATCAGATACAGTCAGCTACACTTGAAGCAATGTCGTTTGGAGACAAGAAAAAGGATTGCTACATCTGAAGTTTGCTAAAACCGTTGTATTTGGCGTTGCTGTATAGGTGCCGTTACATGAAAAAGTATCGCTAAATTCAAAAATCGAATTTGCAACAAGTGAAATTGATTAAACTTAATTCTCTCAATAATGTGCAAAAAAGAAAGAAGAAAAAAATTACTCTTTATAAATTTTGTTGGAAAGTGACCGTTAGAATTTCATATTAATATTATTTGTTATTTAATAAAAAAAAAGTATACACATATTATACTTTTTAGATGTCCAGTTCCTTGGTGTGGTATAGTGGTTTGTGTGCCTTGAGTCGTGAGTGATCTGGATGGTTATACCAGCTGGAGCATATGCTCCTCCAGATTCTACCATACTGACCAGGCCTGACTAATGTGGGCACAAAGCTGGGTCAAATTTGGTGCATTAAAGCTGTACAATGCAAGAATAACTTTTATGATACTTTTTGGTGGATGCTAGCTAATATACTCAAAAATAAGACATGACTTCATAGTCTAAAATCTGCGCATCAATATTATAGGCAAGTGTCACAAAAAATGTCACAATGTCTCTCTCTCTTTATCTCCCCTCTCTCTCTCTCTCTCTCTCTCTCTCTCTCTCTCTCCCTCTCTCTCTCTTTCTCTCTTTCTATCTCTCTTTCTCTTCCCAGGTTCACATAGCTCTAGAAGACCAGACAGAAGAGAATGGAACTCTGCAATACATTTCTGGTTCTCATAAGTAAGTATAGTAGAATTCATTTGTAGCAAAACTCTGTTGTTGTGATTTTCGGATTTAGCAGCCTTTTTTTATATAGATCAGCTCCTTTACAATCGATCACGTTTGTAGCGATGTTGTTGTCGTTGAGGAAAAAGGTAAAGGAGTGTTACATCTGAATTTCGCTACTACTGGCATATTTAGTATTAGGGTATAGAGATAGTACAATAAAATAAGGGTTGCTACTTCCGAACATCGCTGCAACAAATGTGCATCAATACAAGATATGACGTATGTTGCAAACTTAGAATTGGGTATTCCTCTTTTTAGCCCCTCAAAACGACATCGATACATACGTAGTTGACTGATTTTTATCTTTTTACAAACTACTAGCTCCATCGACTTCACTTGTACCAAACTCGGTTGAAGAAATTTTCAGATGTAGCAAATCCTTATATTCATGAAATACGTCTTTAGTGATAAATTCATGGTGGTTAAGTTGTTTCTCAGTCTCAATGGCATATCTTGTTTTCACCTCATCTTTGCCCGGGAAGGTCTTAGAAGTCATTACACCTACAACTTTTAAGGGGCACATAAAAAGGCTTCCCCATACCCTGCGTTCATAACCTTGCCATTGGGGCTCTGTTCATCCTCTTGCTCGTGGGGATACCCATTAGGGCGAATGCCCAGGTGGTGCTGATCGACAACAACAACAGCATCATCCTATCTCTTAAAACAAATAAAGTCAATTTTATATCTATTCCTTACTTCTACTGGTAGATTGTTCAAGAGTCGAATTATGGATGGGTAGCATGAATGGAAGGGAAAGTTTGTTCTCGATGTTGGTACCAGTATTAAAATTGATGATAGTAGTATCTGTTAAGCTTCTTGTTTGGGAATTTTTATGGTGAGATGCCTGAATTTGATGGCATTTTCATTTAGATCCGTCCTTTCAAGGCATTGATGAAATGAAACCTTTGATGACTTTGACTTTCAGATGGACTCGCAATAACGGAAATCCTTTGCCTGTTTTAGACTTCAACTTCAAGGATATGGAAGGTATTAAAGTGAGTACCCTAGACAGATATTTATAAATTATGTAAAGTAAAGTAAAGTAAAGCAAAGCAAAGTAAAGTAAAGTAAAGTAAAGTAAGGTAAAGATTGTTTTTATATAGCGCACTTATCACCAAAGTCTCAAGGCGTTTTACATCTTTTTTACTGTCCCAGCCAACATCAAATATTTAACACTGACGAGAAGTTCGCCTTTTAGGCGTATTACAATAGTTTTTCGGACAAGTTAGCTGTCTTAACGGTCAGGTACTCTATTTCACCATAGTTCAGTGAGGCATCGACACAAATTTTCTTGCCCAAGGGAAAAACGCGGTATTGAGCTGGAATCGAAACCGAGATCATTGTCATAGCAACCACAGCAGTTCAACGCCTCTACCAACTGAGCTAACCACTCTTCTCTTTACTTATTGTCTACGATTAACATTCAAATTCAAATAATTTGATTTTTACTTATTTATGTATTTATTAAATTATTTATTTTTGCTATGGCCCATTTTGTTCCTATTGTTTATCATGTTGCATTGTGTTTTGCTTTTTACTGTGTCATTTGTTGTTTGTGTGTGCAGGATTTCATCTTTTACTTCTTTAAATCCTAGTTTCGTGTAAGCCTGCCTACCATTTAGGATTTGACTGAAGTGATCCTTTTTCTGACCCTCCTACATCACTACACGGACTGTAACAAAATTTTTGTGTTTTTCACACTCTCTCGCAGACAATCTTAACGCCAGAGGAAAATGCTAATTTCAAACCCAAACCAGCCAACTTGAAGAAAGGTGAAGCAAGTTTCCATCACGCTTTAGCAGTACATGGCTCTTACGGGAATAGGCAAGTGTTTGTGTTATGATGCCGTCTGTTTATGTATAATAAGCTAATCAAGCATCCATGAGGCTAGCATTTATCCCTGGTATCTATAGCACAAGTGAATAAAGGTTTAGGATTGAGTTGAGTACAGTTGACTTCAATCATTATTATAGCATGGTTCATATGGGAATAGGCAGGTGTAGCTTATGGTGTTGTCAGTTTATGTATAATACAAGCTTACTCTATGGGAAGCAAACACAGTGGTGTTTCCTGTTTAACCGCATCAGAAATATCAAGATCTCGGTAACAACGAACCATTTTCATATCCCCGTTTTAATTCTTAATGATTATTTCCGTGGACTTGGACGTCGGGATTAGTGAGAGCTTGGATATAACGCCAAATTTTTGCCTGGATCAGGGGTTTCTCATTATATCCGAGTCCCTCTGTACTTGTTCCTCATTAATTCTATTAAGTTGTATATGCATTATCCCAATGGAGGCTAGGATGTCCATCATGTATCCATGAGGCTGATGTTAAACTCTGGTTTCTCTAGCACAAGTGAATGAAGGTTTTTGATTGAATTCAATACCCTTTTATTTAATAATTCACGGCCTCTGACCCTTACTTCAATGGAATCCGGTTTTAATAAGACAGAGGGGAGACTCGCGTAAAAAAAGTCTGTTATATCAGTATTCTTATTATAAGGGATATAATCGGTGTTCATTGTTGTAAATTCAAAGGATAAAATAAAGTAAGATCTAATTTATGAGCTTGGCGTTCATTATTCAAACATGGGTATTGTACTACACAAACAAATCATAGACTAACAGATATAACGTAAACCGTTATGCTTGTCTGTTCATATCACACCCACCCTCCCAACTCCTTCACTGAAGCCCTCATTACTGGCAAACATGTATGTGGCCTCACTCTCTTCTTTTGAAAAACAAATTATTCATTGGCTAATTTACTGGCAACATAAGAGCAATATACCATTATAACAGGTTTTGGTTTTTATCAGATTGAGTTATAGTAATATTTTACTAACAAATATAAGGAAGGAACCTAAAGAGGGTTTTTACACTTGTGTCATTATAGCGAACATGTTGTTCTTCATCTTCTGCTTGTTAGAATTGACTCAATTGTGCTAGAGTTAGAGTGTTACTGTTGACTGGGTGGCGGCTTTTAGCAGCCTTTTCTTTGCAATTTTAAACCACCAATGAGTATTTAATATGTTTAAATGTGAGCATGGGATCTCCTAGTTTTTCGTCCATATCCAAGCAGACTAGATGTCAGAAAAAAAGCAGAACAAATAATTGCATTCACGGTTTCAAACCCGGGTCGTTGTATTCAGAGGGAGACACCATATTTCTGCACCACTGAGCACCCCCTTTGTTATTCCAAGACTTGTTATAAGCACTGAATATATTATTTTTTTTATATTCAGGTCAGACAAGCCAAGAAGAGCGGCTGTGTTGAACTACTTTGCCGATGGAACTTTAAGTGCCAGTGATGAAGAGCAGCTTAAAGGAATACGCATTCCTAAGGTAAACAAATTTAAAAGAAACCCTTGACATAAGTTTTGATGCTCCTAACGTGAAATATTATTCATACAACGAGTGTATGCATAATATATGAATGTAAAACCAAGATATATGAGATTTATGTAAACGTTTTTTTTTTTTTATGTAATTAAAATGTTATGGAAACATCACGGTCTAGGGAAATGTATAGATTTCTAATTATTTTGTTGCCGTGGAATTTCTTCAATTTTTAAAAATTGTTACGAACAAATTGCTGTAGCCGAATTCAAGCCCAGGTTGTTTAGATTCAGAAGCAGACATCTTACCACTGTACCACTGAGCTCCTCGGAGAAAAATCTTTTCGCTGCATCCTATGTTCATTACAACCGTGGTTGCTGTTATGGAGTTATTCCCCTTGAATTATCCATTATTTTATTTACTGCTTTTAATCTCGTTCTATACCCGTATTATGAATATGTTTATATATGATATTATTCATCATTACATATTGATCACATTGATGTATGATTTGTATATTTTGTATTCATAATTCATCCGTTATTATTCATGTATTCATGTTTACATACTCAGCCCATAATATCATCTTATGTTCTGGTTATTAGTTTTCTGTAAATTAACATAAGGAACATAGACTGCTGCCCCCACCACGTTATCTTGGTCTTTTGAACCGTCTGCTAAGATCAAAGTGTAGCAGCCCTTCTCTGTACTTAAAGAAAAGCGCAGAGTGCGGCCACGTTTGCACTGCGACCGGACGCCGAATACCGAGAAGCGATCACCCCGTGGTACTTACCACATTAAGCCCATTTTCGGGTGACCCATGCCATATGGCATAAACGGCCAATAGGCCAGAACGCAAGCCTCGGAGGCAATGCGAACCCCTTATGGGGTGAACTCATGGGTCATGGGCGGGGAGGGGGCAGCGTGAACCATCTATAAGGTGGACCAATACGCGCAATACGCCCCTGTCGATCTTCCCTTGGCCCCGAAAAAAAAAAAAAAAAAGTATCTGTTCTTATCAGCTTAATATCTGATACGTGGTCTATGCGACCACTTCGATATTAAACTGATTTTTGGATACAGGCGAGATGCCCAGGGCTTGCTCTGCTCTCGCCACGGGTCGGCCCGGTATTGCAGTCCCTCCGGGAGTGGCCCAACCATTTTCAAACAAATATCATGATTGGTTAATTAGAATGAGTAACATTGTATTATATTAACTCACATGTAATTACTTTTTATTATTATTTGCTGTTATTGTTATTGTATATATAGGTGATTTGCTGTTCATTTGCATTATACTTTATTGTGAACTCATTATGTAAACACATGTCATGTAAATTGATGAATGAATAAACACATTATATTATTAATGTGCTCAAAA
>JAUEKR010082476.1:0-10243 GCA_031762895.1 Corambe burchi
AATGTATATATGTTAAATAGGGCTTATATAAATTCTCTGCTATACATTCTAAATGTTGCATACCTTATCCGATGTTCTATATGTCATTTGGATAATTATCAGCATTATCATTATCGATGTCATGTTATTACTCTTTTTTAACGTAATTTATTTGATAATTTACAGTAACAACCGTCTAAATGAAAGCTACTCTACCAAATGGAATTCAAGCAACTTGGAACATGTCTTCCTTTTGGCAACCGATGCTGATACTGGTGTGTCTTTATGCTTTACAAAATGCAATAATGAATTACTTTAAAATAATGCACATTTTGTCTTCAATTCCGCAAATTATTACTCGCATTTAATACCCTTATTATTACATCACGTATTTGTTTAATACAATACAATATTAGATCTGACACACCTATAGAAAATAATAATGTAATTCCTTTGTTAATGTTTAAACAAGTGTATTCTTGTTCTCGTGATTTTTAGGCAAAGATAAGACATTATTTGAATGCCTTAATGATGCGTTATTTGGGCTACTCTTTTGTATGCTCCATGAGGATTTGATTTAGTTTTGGAGTGAATTGACATGCCAAGAGCTCCTTTGTAAATCGCTTTGAGCGTTTAAAGTAATAAGTGAGAAAGAGCTAAATAAATGTAATTTTAATATTAATTAATTTATTGATATGTTAAAATACACTAGAAGAGACTATTGCTAATTTAAATCGATAGATTAGATGTAAAGCGCTTTGAACATTTATAGAAATGTATGGTATATTGTGTTTATATCTCTCCTATCCCCAGAATTCACATCAGCAAGTGTGACAGACGTGCTTACCAAATGCCAAGGTGACCCAACTGTTGGAGCGGTGTGTGGAAGAGCAGTGCCTGTAGGATCGTCTAAACCAATTGTGTGGTACCAAAAGTTTGAGTACGCTAAAGGTATCAACCATGCATTGATTTAAAGTCCATTCAGTCTCTGTCATGTTGTACCAATTTGACTTGCTAAAATGTATTTAATTTGTATCATTTCAGAAGAGATGCTTTTTTCACAAATGATGATTCCTTGTATAGAATTAAACCCACAATATAGCATCAAAACATGAGTATATTAAGTGATGCGATTATGTTTTTTATTCATCATGTCCATTAGGTACTTCCAATCAGGAAGCGTTACCCGATTTATGTCACGTGACCAAGGGACCATAAATGTAAACAATAGAGAAACAAGAAGGTCCTTCTTAACCTCTAGTCTAGGCCTAGGTCTATAATATTGATATATAATTAAGTCACGTGACGTAGGTAGTTGCGATAGAAAAGAAAACTCCCACATCAATGAAGATAGACCTAGACCTAGACTAGAGCTTGAGATATACTATGCCATCTTGCTTCTCTATTCTTTACATTCATGGTCCCTACGTCACGTGACAAAAATAGGGTAACGCCTCCTGAGTGGAAATACCTGATTTAGAGTAATTTGTCAAGAGCATTATAGCCGACAAGGGATTTTCTTAAAATGCTCTCAAAAAGAAACTAACAGCAGCAAAGGACATTTCCTTGCATAGATTGATTTTGCATGTGTTGACTTCTAAACCAATTTATAATTCTGTGTGATTCATTCCTGTTTTCAGATTTCTGGCTGGTCAAGTCATCTCAGAATGTGATAGGATCGGTCACTTGTTGCCCAGGCTGTTTCAGTCTTTACCGGGCATCAGCTCTAGTCCAAGTGTGTCCAGAATTCAGTCAACCGACAGTCTCAGCATTTGACAGTTTGGTCAAGGATCATGGTATGTATGGATTTATATATTATTATGGCTTCATAAGAATTTTACCTGCATCTTATTGACCGATAAATAAATAAATTTAGAGTGATCTCTCATGTACGATTCATATATTAACAGTAAACATTTAACAGGAAACATCCTTATTGCTTATTGTTGGTAATCTTTGATTACATATCGGAAACATGCCTAACATTCGTTTTTTCTTTCAGCCAATGATCATTTATAATGTAATGAACATGATACCATTGTTTGTCTGGGACTTTATGCCAATTGTCTATTTCCCTGATTACTAAAGGTCCAGAGGACTCAGTAGTATAGTGTTAACGATGTCAGCCTCTGAATCTAACGACCTGGGTTCGAATCCGGGTGAACGCATCTATTTGTTCTGCGTTTTTCACACCTCTGATCATAGGGTAGGTAGTATCTGGCATCTAGTCTGTTCGAATACGGACGAAAAACTAGGAGGTTCCGTGTTTACATTCAAGCACGTTAAAATCACTTGGAGGTTTAAAAAATCGCAAAGAGCAGGCTGCTAAAAGCCGTCATCCGAGCAAAATTTTCCGAAAATTCCTACCCAGGCAACAGTAACACTCAAATACAATTGAGTCAGTTGGCAATATTAAAAGAAAAAGAAGAAGAAGAATTACAGAGGCTCCGTTGTATTCGCTGACCCATTTAGAGTCAACTCTAAATGACCATTAAGTATTGTATAACCAGAATATATGATTTAGACCTCTTTGGTGATTGAAATAAAAAAAATGACTTAAAATACATAGTATTTATCCCCAGGATATGAGCATAATAATATGGGAATATATTTCAATTTTATGAGCAAAGCTGTACAATTTTCAGACAATTTATTGAAACTGTGGACCCTTAAACACATCTTGAGAAGCATGGTCAAGATTCAAGTCAGCATACTTGGTGGTCAAAAGTCTTTTTTTTCATAATAAGTTTTTAAGTTACTCATGTATAGAGCTACTACTACACTGTCTGATGATAAATTAGTATGAACACAACCACCATTACTGATACTAGCAGTAGTGTCGTATGGCTACACCTCCACTCTGTGGGCATCCACCCACTTTTTGAAGACATCATTAATTTGCTTCGAGGAGCGCTTTACAACCGCCAGGAAGTTGCAGTACAATTTGTTCTGTGGTCTCCGAAGCTGCGTGGCATCTACCACATATTATTATATCACTCTCTTGCAGCTTACATCGCTTCATTATTATATCACTCTCTTGCAGCTTACATCGCTTCATTATTATATCACTCTCTTGCAGCTTCCATCGCTTCATTATTACATCACTCTCTTGCAGCTTCCATCGCTTCATGCTTGCAGCAGCAGTCCTGCCAGTTAGGTACTGAGCACTATAAAATGTCCTCAAATACTTGGTAACATAATTGATACTTTTTGCTTTCTTTCTGCTTTTCACAGGAGAGGACAGGTGGCTTTGCACTCTGCTCATGCAACGAGGATGGCGTTTAGCGTACTCAGCACAAGCACACATATCCACTCATTGCCCAGAAACAGTTGGAGAGTTCTTACGTCAGAGAAGGCGATGGGTTCTCTCTGAACTATCCAACATGGCCGCCATTTTCCTGAGCCTTCCACATCTGGTGAAATCCAATCCATCTTTTTCTGCAATATTCGTGGCTTCCCTTCTAATGACGTGTGTATGGGTTGTGTCGGCTCCGGCGACAACGCTTGTCTTCCTGTGTGCGGGTGTGGATGTTCTGTTTGTCATTCCTCTCTACCTCACTCTGCCAATTGCAGTGCTCATGTTTGCTGCCACTTGTGTCGTCTGCTGCACCGCGTCACAATCGCTGCACAAGATGGCGGTTATGGCTTGTACGCTCATCATGGCAGTTGTGGTTGTGGCTCTCAGTGTCGGCTTTATCGTCTACGTGGTACAGGCAGTCCGCAATGGTAAGTTGTAGTGGAATATCATGACTGGCGGTAGTCGCACTCAAAGTAAAGTTTCAATGGAATATCATAGCTGGAAATAGTCTTAGTGGTTCTCAGTGTCGATCTTATTGTCTACCTGGTACATGGCGTACACAATTGTAAGTTGTAGTGGAATATCATGACTGGCAGTTGTTGTGGCCCTCAGTGTCGGCTTCATCGTCTACCTGGTACAGGCCGTACGTAATGGTAAGTTGTAGTAGAATATCATGAATGGCAGTAAGTAGTCGTTATGGAACAAGCTGTACGCAAAGTTTCAGTGGACTATCATATCTGGCAATAATAGTCTAGTGGTTCTCAGTGTTGGGTTCATCGTCTATGTTTTACAAGCCGTACGTAATGGTAAATTGTGGAATATCATGTCAGGCAGCATTGGATAATGTCTTTTATTTGTAGAAATGTGAAATGATATGTGTGTTATTATGCTCGCTGCATGAATATGCTTTAGCACTTCAATAACATTAGAAATCAAATGATGCAAGCTTGATTTAACACAGCAGCTATAATAAATTGCGATCATGAATGCGTTACCAAAGTTTTATTAAATATTACTGCAAGGCGCATCACCATAATTGCACTTAGAAAAGAAATCATAATCAGAGCTCAGAGCGACAGCATAATCAAAACAACAGTTGATTGGGAATTTATTGTCAAGGTGTATTTTATCTGAAGATGCATATTACAGTTAAGTAATAAGATAAAGGCAATAGGTGAGGAAAGTTCTTAGGTTTTGCTGACCATTAATGTGAGTTGTTATTGTGAGGAAGTCCATTACAAAACCAATCAAAACAATCTACGAAACAGGACGATGAGTGCTGACTATGAGCAATAATGACAATGCACATCAGCTGACAGGCAAATAGACTAAAAACTACAGCCGAAATCATTCAAGTAATATATATTAAGCATTGTCTTAAGAGATAAAAGAGTTCTTACATTAAAATAGATTATACAGCCAAGTTCTCTGCGAATGAAGTCGACTGTACTACTAATAAAATCATTATTTTGTTCTACTTTTCATTGTTTTTCACATTCCAGACATTACAACAATGGGAGGTGTCCAATTCCGTCCTTACTTCCTAGTCTTCCTTCTGATGGCATCAATAGTGTACGCCGCTTTACTTCATCCTAGAGAAGGGCTCAGTCTTGTCTACGGTCTTAGCTACGCACTTCTCTTCCCAGCCATGTTTGTCTTACTTCCGGTCTACGCTATAGCTAACTTGGTGGATCAATCTTGGGGCACAAGGGAGGTAATACTTGATTACTTTCACATTGCTTAATTTTAATACTTGCTTGCCTCTCTTTTAATAACTTTCCCTTTTGCTGGTCTACCTTCTACCAATAAATCATGAAACATCAAATTATAATCAGTATTTAATTTACTGACAGAAGGCTCATTAACAGGCAGTGAATTAATTTCAACCATAAAAAACACACAAGAATAAAAGCTGCTAAGAACTTAAAATAAAGAACTCTCCCTCTCCTCTACACCCATGGAATTTTTATTCAGAGTGTTTTTTTCCTTGTCTAGATATATCGTTATCTGATTACTGCACTGTATTTTTTTCATACATTTCAGGCAGGAACAAGGGAATGTTGTCAACAACCAAATGTAGAAGAAGAGACAGACGCTCATCTAGGTAAGTACAAGATAATCTATTTTTTTTTGGAAAGACTGATACTATTAAGAGTGGTATAAGTCACATTGACCAACCGGTTAGAACATTGCGCTGTGATCATAAGGGCCAGTGTTTCAGCTCCTGTTCAGGGCATAGTGGTAAACCTTTGAGCAAGGTTATTAGTTCATATTGGTTACGTTGGCGGCACTGAAGTAAAGCGACGCTGGGTTAAAGGTGAAAACAGAAACAAACGAGAAAATACTCCTGGAGGATAGAGACATATCAATGGAATTTTTAAAAGTATAACGAATGTGGGATATTATATTATTTTACAGCTATAGACACACATTACCAGTTTTTAATGTATACAATTAAACTCGAAAGTATCACAAAAGGGAGATATATAGGCATTGATGTAATACAGTATTGTTCTTATCTATAAACAAATAAACTGATTTCTTAGGAGTTTGTTTGTAGAGAACTCAGTTGTATCAATTCTCGCATGTAGAGATCCTTATTTATGTAACGGTATCATTACGCAAAATTACAGCGTTTATTGCGAACTTTGCATGAAGCAATCTTTTTTTTCTATACTCCTTCGGCATGTCTATAAGCGAAGTCGACTGCATCCATAAACAAAGTGTCGAAAATGATAATCAACTGCCTTACTATCATATAATTGCCGTGTTTTCTCTTCCCCATCAAACTCAAATACAGATTACCACATTCAGATTTCAAGCTTACCGTGTCAATCCAGCTTACCATCAAGTCAATCGGAGAGTACGTTTTGGTCTATGCTGAAAAGTAACATCATCGGTGTTCATGTAAATGTCGGTATACCAGGCTATACCTTGTCACATGACCTGCTCAAACTCAGACGTGTTTGTATGTGTGTTTTTGTGATGGTAAACATTGCCTGGTTCGTGTGCTTGAGTCTGGTTCATGTGTTTGCAGGAAGTGACGTCATATGCTACCTTGTGTCGGCCATTTTTAGTCTGTCTTTGGTGATCCAGTTGGTTGGTTTGACTTGTAACAAGTGTGAGGAAGTCATCAACAAGTTTACAAGTCAGAGGGATGTGATGGCGTTAAGTTATGATATGCAGTAACACAAAACACTTTTGACTTATTAATTTAAACCCAGTCATCATCTAACAAATAACATGAGATAACACAGATAACATGCAATACATAGATAACATGTTATCTCATTCTATCTCATGTTATTTCGTGTTATTTCGTGTTATCTCACGTTATCTCATGTTATTTCACGTTATCTCACGTTATCACACGTTATCTCGTGTTATTTGTTAGATGATAATTACCGCTCTATACTGGCATTATTATTTGATTCCTTTATTCTTGCGATGAAAATGTGACCATGTTTTACAGTATTGTGACAATGTATTATTTTGTATATATAAATGTTTTCATTATCATCATCAAATCAAAATCTTCATCACAATAGCCATCGCCATCATCTTTATTATCTGGATCAATATCATCATCATCACCACCATTGATGTCATCACCATCGTCACCATCATTATCAACACATTATCATCATCATGACCATGATTAAAATCTTGATTACCATTATCATTGGTAACGGTATCTTCCTCATGTTATCATTATCCCTACATCATACCAACAATTATTGCCTATTTTGAGAATTAAAAACAATGAGAGGAAAGAAAAATTTTCAGCTGTGTTCAACCTATCCAAATAGGACTTTGGTTATATTTTAGCATTTATTGGGTAGAATTCGTTTCTGTATTTGTCTGTATTATTGTTTGGAAAGATACAAACGAAGAGGGAAAATGTAGAGAGACGAAAAAAATAAATAAAAATACGATAAAACCAGAATGAACAAAATCCTACCCCATAACAAAACAATAAATCAATAGAAAGTTAACTAACAACTGGTCTAACACCCTGGTATGCTTGTGCTATCAAAGACTGCCTTTTGGCTTAGGGTAGGTAGAGAAGTGATAAAAGAGTAAAGATTGTTCTTATAATAAAGCGCCCTTATCACCAAAGTCTCAAGGCGCTTTACATCTCGTTTACTACCCCAGCCAACAGCAAACGTTTACCACTAACAAGACTTCGCCTCTTAGACGAATTATAATTGGGCTTTTCCAGACAAGGCAGTTGTCTTAACGGTAAGGTACTTAATTTCACAGAATTCCGTGAGGCAATCGACGCACATTTTCATGCCCAAGGAAAAACCGTAGTAGTGGGCGCGAATCGAACCAGCGATCATTGCCGTAGTAGCCCCCAGCAGTTCAACGTCTCTACTAACTGAGCTAACCACGTCGGCAGACATACATTAAAATGGCATTATGCCGAAATGCTAACAGTATTACTCAAGCATAAACAATTGAGTCAGTTGACTTTTCACTGCACAAAAATGGACCAAACCAAAACTAAGCTATAATGAGACATTGCACCAGAAGAGACGGCCTTCAGTCTGAATTGAAAATGGAGATCATCCTGTCTAGAACTAGAACAGTCTTGACTTTTGTTTACCGGTACATCATTAAAGATAAGACTAAATAAATAGTTTTTAATAAATTATCTAATGTTTAAAACTATGAACCAAGACGTAATAATAAGGCATCATAAGACACTGAGAAATACTACATTAACTCTGATATATATTATGTGGCGCAGTAGTGCAATATCTGCCCAAGAATAAAAAGACCTGAGTTCGAATCCAGTGGACACATCTCTTTGTTCAATATTTTTTAACACCCTTCATCGTAGGGTAGGTAGGAGCTGACATCTAGTCTACTTATATAAGGATTAAAAAAAAAACTTTAAGGTTCAGAGTTTATATCTAAGCGCGTTAAAAGCCCTTGGTAGTGAAATTAAATTGTATTGCTGTTTTGAAGACCATCGGCCCATATTACGAACAACAATATCTAAACATAATCAATCGAGAAAAGATAGCAAAACAAAATCACTTGAAAACAAAAGGAATGATACAAACATGTGAATTACAACAGACGCTGAAACCCTTGGCAGTTTGAAATTGAAAAGAGGAGGCTGCTAAAAGCCATCACCCAATCAAAATACTACGCAGTCCACAGTACCGGTAATACTTAAGCACAATTGAGTTAGCTGGCAAATGAAGAAGCACTTCGATATTACGTTATTCTCATATTAAAAAGTTACCCTTCTGAAATGCCAACAGTAATACTCAAGCATAAAAAGCAAATAAGTCAGTTGACTGTACCGGTTCATTGTACAAAAATGGACCAAAACCAACAAAGTTATAATAAGGCATCTACCGGGAGGGACAATCTCTGAGGGCCTCCAGTCTACATTGAAAAGAGTTTTCACTTTTGTGTACCGGTACAGCATTAACGATAAGAACAAATAAAGTCGTCGTAATACATTTTTTATGAACTAGGATTATGAGACAAGGCTTAGTTAAGACCAGAAGGGACACTCTCTAGGGGCTCACCAAATCTACTATGAAATGCCAGCTTATTATTGTGTCTACTGTCTAGAACAGTGTTAACTTTTGCGTACATCATTTAGGATTGGAAGTAAATAATATTCTTAGAAATATAGTGAAATTTCCCAATAATGACACAAGAAATAAAGAAATAAATGAAGCATTTGGTAGTTAAGAATTTGAGACAAGGGTTAAAAGCAACGCATAAACATAAATATAGATTAATATATAGATAGACAGAAATATATTGTGGGATAATAAGAGAAAGCAAGAGAGAGAGAGAGAGAGAGAGAGAGAGAGAGAGAGAGAGAGAGAGAGAGAGAGAGAGAGAGAGAGAAAGGAAGGGAAAGTGATAGAAAAATAAAAGAATGACTTTAACTTCCGGCCTTACATTGACTTATTTTTCTCCGAGTGCAAAACGATTACACCGTAATTTAATATATAATCATTGGATTAGTTTTCCTAATTTTGAATTACATTCTTACGAGTATCGGATTTCATCGACAGATCTGAAGTGTTCTTTGTTCTGGACGCCGTCTTATTAGATAACATTTAAATTGTTGTATAGGTCTGTGTTCTTGTGATAGGAAGATATTAATAATTACATGCAATAAAAAGAGAAAAAAAACAGCGCAAAAAATAAGCAATTACAAAACCTTCTACAACATAAAATCAGATAAAATATAAAATAAATTATTACGAAACGAGAAATGTCAACTTGTTTTTTTACTTTATCGCCTTCCGCTACCGTCACCAATAGAAGAAGTAGCCTCGGCATGACTCAACATGTCAGATGTTATTTGCTTCAATGTTCTTCTGTTTTTTTCGATTCTCGATATTTCCTCGGCTGTGCAGATAGTCAAACCAAGAGATCAACACCATAATCTATTTGACTTCTTACCTTGTCGCGTCTCAGCTGACCAACTGTGTCGTTTCAGCAGCTTTTAGTATCATTGAAGCCATCACTAGTGATGCTAGAGTCAGCGAAAGAAGAAAAAAAACTTTACAAGACGTTGCATAAAAGTGTAAGAGTATTCAAGGGTAATCGAGTTACATTTCGCTATTGTAATGATCAGCAGGGTATTAGGAAGAAAAAAAAAAAGGAAAGACAAAGCCAAAAAAAAAAAAAAAAAGTTCAGATTGAAGAATACTGATAAATTCATATTAGTACTGAATTGAATATTGTACTGCCACCTTCATACTGTTAGTTATTAAGCTTGTGGAAAATAATGAAGCTAGCATGATTTATTATAATTGTAAAGAATACGAAAAGAATAATTGCAATATTTTCGAGTCCTAAAAGTACTCTTTATATAAAAGCACCCTAAGGCTAATTGAGAAGATAGATGAAACTCGCTCACCTAAGATGAACTAATATGTCACAAACAATGTTATAGAATTGGAAGGAAAAAAAAAATTAAAA
>JAUEKR010082587.1:0-10240 GCA_031762895.1 Corambe burchi
GGTCGTTTGCTTGGTACATTGAAATAGAATGACATGGCTTTATTGGCTGGTATTTCTGGGTCCCTCCTTAGTATGTGCCCAAATAATTTCCATCGGGCTTCTAATATTTGAATGGAGAGTGGTCTTTCTTTGCATTTTGAATCAATTGAATCAGTTGGTAAAATTGAAATAAGAAGTAAGAAGGAGACACAATTATTGTTTTTCATAGCTTGATCCTAGGTTAGGTACAATGTGATTTCTGGTATATTAAGTTGCCGATTCGTGAAAATATATAGATGGAATTATCTTTCCTGAAGTTGATCAAAGTGTATAAGTTACTGATAGAATTGAGTAATTAATAAATATAAGTTAGTATTCAGAAGTTATATAGCATTTGCAATAACTTGCTATTATCAAGTTAAGTTGATAAAGTTTGGAAACAAAGAAAGTAGGCATTCGTGTTGTTTTTGTTTCTAATCAATAGAACTTCTGTTCTAGAGGTTTACGTTTATTGTACAAGAAAAATCTTAGCTACACATGCGATATGCAATGAATAGCTTAGACTAATAGCATTCATGTTTCAACAGACTTCAATAATTGTATTATTATCATCATCTTGATAGCGTTTTCAGCGTTTCAACCAAAGTTTAAAAAAAATTAATCTTTTCAATATTTTACTTTTTCATGATCTTGATGTTTGTTTTGCAGCATACGACATAGAGCTTTTGATAGTTGAGCTTAGGTTTGATTGGTTTGAGTCTGAATTTAATTGTTGTCGGTTTGTTTGCTAGTCTTTATATCACTACTTTTATGGATTTTGTTGTTGTTTCAGCTGCTATTCTATCATTGTTGTTATTGTAATTATTGGTACTATTTAATGTTTTCAATGTTATTTTTTGTTTTTACCATTTAATTCACTTTAATGTCCACACAGCACCATTGAGTATATAAATGGATGATAGTGCTATATCAATCAATTTTTCTATTTCTGGAACACAAATGTTGATAAAGGTATGATTGAGCTCTACATCAAAGGAACAAAGATAGAAATGAGCGTTTCAGTAGAATATCTTCATCTAGCATAGAAAGGACCAACGAGATAGTCGAGAAAGAGATGATAGCTGAAAGATTTCTATCAAACCATCTATTTCTGTCTCTTTCCTTTTTGATGCAAAGCTTATTGATGCCTTTTTCTACATTTGTGTTCTTTTCTCTTGCGCTACAGTTGCATTTTGATTTTTTTCCTTCTATATTCTATAATTTCTATTTGCTGCTTCTAGAATTGGTCTTCACGGGATGAGCAAGCAATTGATCCCAGAAGACGAAGGCAATGAGAGGACTATTTCTTGGGCTAGACACCAACTTGTGGTTACCAAACACAAGGATGACGAGCTTGTGTCGAGTTCTCCTTATGCAATGTGGGACAGCGCTGACCCCGTCACTGATTTCACAGAGTTTTACGAGGATGATGAGAATATTGTTGACGAGGTAATGTGTGTTAGATTGTTATCATATTAGGAAGCATATTGGCACTCTCATTCTATAATTGTTTATACAATTTTTGTATTTTAAGATAAATGGTAAGAAAACAGTACGTAGGCTGATCGATAACGTGAGTCATGGCATAAGTGATTAATTTTGGGATAATATAAATGCGTCGAATGACCGAATGATATTCAAAATAGAGGTAAAAATATAAATGAAAAAATAAAAAATAAAGTTTATTTTTTCTTGCTAACTTTCCAGGACTTGGGCCTATAAATAAGTAGGCCTATTATTGTTTGTCAAGTATAGGCTTAATTCCCAGTAATTGACTAAGTTGGGAAGAAAACACCAAGATAGACTGGGTTAAAAAGATTGAATTTTTGTTCAATCTGAGTGGTATTGTGGATTGAGGTGCTCTTTCTTCTTGGCCTGGTGATTTGATGTCAAGGTTCGTGGGTTTGAGTCCCAGTTCTAGAAATGATTTATTTTTCATTATTTTTTCCTCTTTTTTTTTCACTTTTATTTTGAATATTCTGGGGTTTCCTTAATATTTTTTTGTCTCTTATTATGATTTCCAGGACTTGGTGTTTTGGATCACAGAGGGTATGCACCACATTCCGCACACTGAGGATTTACCAGTGACACCCACTGTGGGCAACCATCTCATCTTCTACCTTTTCCCATACAACTACTTTGACGAGTGTCCTTCTATGTCATCTAGAGATCAGGTAAAATATTCATTATTTTTATTTGGATTCATTTTCATGGCTTTCGTCTTTGTATCTTCCCTTTCACATTGTATGTAGTCTGTTAACTGTGCCCTATAGTCTGTTAAGTGCGTCCTATAGTCTGTTTACTGTGCCCTATAGTCTATTAACTGCGCCCTATAGTCTTTTAACTGCGCTCTATATTACAATACAAGGTGCAGCTTAGAGTTTATAGAAGCCTTGTTGGTGCACAAAGGAGGGAGAATCAGGCTTCTGTAACTTATTGAATCAATTGTATTTTCAGATCCGAGTTGAGCATATAGACCAAGCCCATCCAGAGAAAGGTTTAAAGATTGACAGGTTTGGCAACAAAGACAACCAATGCATCACACCAAAAGTCGCCACCGCTTTTGATGAACTGATAAAGGAGGAGCCTGATCACGTTATAGAGACTAACAAGTTCAGAGGAATATATTGATTTAGTTATTTCTTTGTTTATCTCCTTTAGTTGTTACCCTATTATCAAAATTAAGTACACAGCCTAGAAAATTGCAGTCAACAAATCTGAGATATGTAGCAAAGCATTCGCAAAGAATATTAATTTAACTTGCTCTGAAAGAGTTCGATGAATATGTATGGAATCCTAGAAAAGTAAATTAATTTTTAATTCGACTTGATTTGAAAGCTTGTTTAAATTTAAATACAGTCGAGTCGATCAACTATTGGTATCTAGTAAACATGCTTTTACTTATCAAATAATTGCATCCTCTAGCCACAATTTTCTAATCGCATGGTGTGCTCAATAGGGATATTATGGTATTTTTATATACATATATTTTTTTATGTTTTCATTATTTCAGTAGCTGTTTATGTTACTATGATGTATACTATTCAGAGTTAATATTTAAATTAATTTTTATTCGAAACCAGATGAATAAATGTGTATATATATAATACTAATACTTACAACAATATTTGAAAGTTTTAATGAATTTTAAAATGTTTATTTACAATGTTTGATTTTAATATTTACTTATTATGTCTATTTATCTAGAATGTTATTAAAGATTTGTTATATGTGTTACTTCTTTTATGAAATGTTACTTGAGTATGTATTTAGTTACAATTGTATTCTATAATTTAGGCATACTGTTTATATTGCAATTTTGTTATTTATATTCTATATTTATGTAAGTATTTGTTAAAAATATGAACTATCATAACTATGGTTCAATCTATAATATATTTTCATTGAATTATGCAGTAAAGCATTTATAGTTCAGACCTATGGGAAATGGGAAACTCAATAAATTGATTGTAATTCTAAGTAAGCATAATAAAGAAATTTGACTTCAATTATATGGATACCTGGGTATTCAGGACGATGTCCTTATTCACCTAGGCATCTCAATTAGAGATGTTCTACTATTTTAGTAGTTAATATAGCAAGAAATTGTTACTTTTAGAAATGAAAGGGAAATAACTAAACATTTTTGTATGATTTGATATTTAGACATGATTTCGTCCCTTTATATAATATCATAATATATTGATTTTGTTGCATGATTAAATTTAATCTTAGTATCCATGCTATTTGGTTCTGCTGCAATTGAGTGATTATAATATATTGCAAACAATGTCTTGTGTCCATAAATTGCTCCCATAATTCAATCGTTTGTATCTAGTATTAATATATACAAGTGATAATATAAATGAATACAGTTGACTACGCTTGTAGCAATGCCGTTAGGAACCAAGAAAAATGATCACTGCATCTGAAGTTCACAGCAACCATCATTATTATTGATATTGGAGTATCGCTACAGCTGAGTTTGCTACATGCCTTTTCCACTAAATTATGAATGTAAATCATGTAAATTACTTATTGTTTATATAGTCTTTGAAATAAGTTCTGGCTTTAAGTGTTGCCAGAAAAAAACCTTTTGAAATATATGCACTGCTACTTAAACAGAGCAAAATATCACTTTTTTAAAAAGATAAGTCCAGCAATTGGAAATCATAAAAAGCTAGTAAATTAAAAACAACAGTTTTGCAATTCTATTGCTCAATTCATTGAGATATTTGAAGTTAGGAATCACATCAAATTTATATGGCAACCCTGACTAACCATCATTTTAAATATAAAATACTTTACCTCTGTTATTAGGAAACACAAATAAAAGGAACTACTATGAAATTTGTTTGTGACAAGTTTGGTTGCTGTGATTTTTAGATAAAATGGTCGCTTTTTCATTGAATGGTCCCTATTCATAATACTAATTATGACGGATATAGTGAACTTAGGATGAAATTATCCTTTTTCTTACCCTACACGACATTGTACAAGCGAAGTTGACTGTACTATCAAATCTTTAGAATTGTCTCAAATAATGAGATATCAATGTATTATGTATAGCCCACCCTGTGACTTCCTATATATTCCCTATAATTAAATTGTTATAACTTTTAGCTTTAAAATAAATATTGTTTTTTTTTTCTGCTTTTTACTGTGTTCACTGTTTAAGATTAAGTGCTCATATTGAATCTTAGAGTTATTGACTTCAATATGTTACAAACTTTTATTTACTTAAATTAAATAATAGCATAATTTGATTCATTTTTTGCGATTTGTTTCATAAATCTTTTTTTTTCTTATCTTTTCAATTATGAAATTTTTCAATATATGTAATTTTTAAAATTAAGTTTTTATGTTCTTTAATGGGATTTGTCATTTTGAATTTTAGTTTTATAACTTTTCACAATATTTAATCACATCAGTGCCATGAATTTTGTTTTATTGAAATTTACTCCTCCCTCGTATGCCAAAAAATAAATTGTTCACAAAGTCTAGCCTCTGTTATTGGTACTCTAGTATGTGAGATTCTAGTGAAAACGGTATCAAATCATTAATTTTTATTCTTTCAATTTTGAATATCACTTTTAACCCTAATAGTATTATATTATTGATTCTTTCCTCCGTAAACTGAGTGTCACTAATGTTCAGTGCTACCAACGTAAGCAATATATGTGAAAATAACCTGCTCACTGGTTAATCATGATGATTCGAGCGGGAATCGAACCACTGATCCTATGATTCGTAGTCCAATGTCCTAACCGCTCAGCAATCGTAACGCATAAATGACCATCAAAATTTTAATTAGCATATTCCTAATTTCAGTGTCATGAAATTTTGAAGAATGCTGCAATTATTTTAATATTTGTTCTGAATGAAAGAAAGAAGCCACCTTTGAAAATAAAGGTGGTAGAATTCAACTTAATAACAAATTAGACATAAAACAAACACAATTAAAATCATATTTGTCTTTTGTCTAGTTCATAAAGTTGAGATCTTAACATCCTTTTTCTCTTCTGAATGACATGGTATCTATAAAATAAAGTGTGATTTGATATGATTGGTATACTAGATATGCATTCATGTGTGCATGATGTATAAATATTATTTTGCAAAATAAGTGAAAATGACTTACTTTGACATATCGCTGTGTCACGTCCCAGTTGTCCAACTGCGCCGCTTCGGCTGCTTTGAGGATTTTTGATGTGTGTATTCTCCAATGTTGTCTGTGGAAATGAAATAACAAAATCAATACTTACGGTCAGTTTATTATGTGATCGGTTCTTTTAAGTTTTAATTTTTGTAATAGACAATGACTTGTTAAAATACTTGTTAGACCTTTAAAAAAAGCTGTATAATGAATGTTAACCTATCATAATAAACCATTCACTACCTTGTCAACCAACTGAGACTCATTGGCAGACTCCTGAATTTTCATTGTGAGCATTCTCTTCCTCTTCCAGTTCTTTGCTATTGTGGTGATCTGATCCAAGTCCTTGGTGGTTTTTAAATAGTAACTCTTCCAGTTTGGAAATGCCGTTGCTTAAAAACAACTGGAAGATTAGTGAGTGAGAGCATTTGGGTAGTTAAGTTGCTTAATTTTAAAAGTAAAATTTCTTTAGGATATTTTCATTTCTTTTCATTTATATCCAAAAAGGCGCCATCTATGTTCTTATATTTTCTATGTTGTCTTGCCAAGGCAGAGCGACATATCTTCATATAATATTCTAATATTGGATGTTTTTTTCATGGAATGGACTCCTATACCCATTTAGCATCTCGTGTCAAAGACAGGAAGACGTATATGTACTTGAAGTATGATATTTAACAATGCCAAAGAAAGGTAACTGATTTATATCCAAAAAGGCGCCATCTATGTTCTTATATTTTCTATATTGCCTTGCCAAGGCAGAGCGACGTATCTGCATATAATATTCTAATATTTGATTTTTTTTTCATGGAATGGACTCCTATACCCATTTAGCATCTCGTGTCAAAGACAGAAAGACGTATATGTACTTGAAGTATGATATTTAGCAATGTCAAAGAAAGGTAACTGCAGAATCACACCGATGTATGGCCAAAATATTTGCATTTTACTCAAAATCGTAAATAGTGCAGATATGTCAATCTGCCTTGGCATTGCAGCATGGTGTGGTATTGGGACAGAATTGTGATTTTCACAGGATGATAGTTAAGATATCAAGATGCCACAGCGGAACAAGATAAAAGAATGCAAATGCAGAAGAATATAAGAACAAGTTCTACAGAAGATCGACAAACACAGAAATGGATATTTTTGTCCTTGTCTCTCCCATGTAGAACTGGTTGCTATCTTTTACCGCATTTGTGTTCAGGATAATAGAGATTGATTGATTGATTTGCTATAGTAATTATGACATATGGGACCTTACTGACGTTATTATGTTGTATATTTCATAGTAATAATGTTTTTAAATAAATGTAAATTATATATTTCTACAGAATTATATTTTTGAATTTGTGTGTATTTTTTGCTTGTTTTGTTCATTCATTATAATTATTGGTACAATTAAAAAAAAAATTATGCAATGATTGTTTTGATTCTTTAAATAATTAATCACAGTTCCGTTGCCCTGATGATGAAGCTAGGTAAAATAACTAATACAATAGATTTATTTATATAGCACATGTATCGTACCACCAAAGCCTCAAGGCGCATTACATTTTGTTTATTCTCTCACCCAACAGCAAACATTTATCTTTGACAAGACGCATTACAATCATTTTTAGGGACAAGACAGAGATGCCTTAATGGCCAGCAATTCTATTAAACCAGAGTTTAGTGAGGCAATCAATGCAAACTTTCTTGCTGAAGGGAAAACAAAAAGTAGCCGTGAGGGAAGAAAAACCTTGAACATTGCTGTAGCAGCCACATCTGTTCCAAGTCTCTACTAACTGAGCTAACCGGAGAAAATTGCCACATTAACATACAGTAACAACCATTTGAATTGCAATTCTAATGGCTAATGGTTAACTTCATTTATAGTGAAGTCCGTTCTTCTTCTTCTATCTATTTTGACGACTGACTCAATTGTACTTGAGCATTACTGTTGACCGGGTAGGAATTTTACAAATTTTGTCTGTATGGTGGTTTTTAGCAGCCTGCTCTTTGCGATTTTAAACTGCCAAGGGATTTTTAACGTGCTTTAATGTAAACACGGGACGTCTTAGTTTTTCGTCCGTATCTGAGCAGACTCGGTGTCAGATCCTACCTACTCTAGGATCAGGGGTGTGAAAAACGCAAAACAAAATGTTGCGTTCACACGGAGTCGAGCCTGTTTCGCCAGATTCAGAGGCAGACATCGTTACCAATGTACCACTGAGCCCTGTTATAGTGATAGTTGAAAGATGCAATCATATTTCTGAGTATGTATACTAATGCAACACATAAGTAATGCATAATACAATAGTATAACTGTTGCTTCAATCATTGGGGCTCCATTATAATGTTGAAATTGTTAGCATTTCAAAGGGAAGTAATCGGGTAGTGCAAAATACTTTTTAAAAAATTGGGTTGAGTCCCTTCAGCCGTAATGCTCTTCATTGGCTTATTTCTTAACCAAATAAGATAAGAACTTTCATATTTTTTAATTATATTCTTGTCCGAATACTAGCGTCCTAACCTTCCACATGGATCGCGTCTTAAACTTTAATACTATGTGACAACGATCTTATGCAAAATAGCTCTAGTTTTTCTAGCTTAATGGTAGAGCATTTAACTCGTGATCAAGAGGTTTCGTATTCAGATTCAAATAGCGGCGGCGCAAAATTAAATTCTTTGGAGTATCTTTTTACACACATTACCTCACCCCACTCAGGTCCACTCAGGTGTAATGAGAACCCGACCATAGACAAATATAATGGATATTGTCGTGATGCTATAATGAGCCTTCTCTCAGGCAACTCTTCTGTAATGCCTCATGAAAAGTTGAGATAACATTTGAAATTAGCCAACATGTTGTTGACCCCTTTGTAACACGAAGTGCTTTGAACTTTAAAAATTAGGGAAAACGGTTTATAAATTAAGATAATTTATATGTTGTTGTAATTATAAAGTTGTACATTCATGGGTTTTTGATGACTATTAACTCCGTCCACGTCATGTAAATAAGCTACGAACTTCATGATTATAATATACACTATTATGATTATAATATAAAGGAACATGAATACAAACATGTTGTAAGCACTAACACAATGTTAAAGTGAACATTTATATAGCGCATTCTCACTTATTTTTTAAATGCTCAAAGAGATCTCCGACAGGCCTTTTTCATTCCATTACCATCTCAACTCCTCATAGAGCATAAAGAAGAGCTGCCTAAAAGGCGCGTCATTCTAGCATTCTGACAATATCAATCTCTGCCTATGGCCGAATACTCATTACACCTGAGTGGGGTGACGAAATATGTGTAAAAAAAACTTTCCCAAGGATTTAACTTTGCGCCGCCACTAAGCGGATTCGAACCCGGGACCTCTTGGTCACGGGCTGAGTGCTTTACCACTAGAGCAAAGAGCCACACAAAAAAAAGCGAAAAAAAGTAGACGGAAGTTGAGAAAGATAACAACAGCACTATTTCGCACGGCACTGAAACATGACGGATCTAGCAATGAAACTTACCTTAGGTATTGGTTTTAGATTGAGAAAATGTGCAATTAAATTGTCAGGAAACGTATTTCTTTTATTTGCACTTATTAGGCCTTTGAATGGGTAAACAATAACTTTCAGTTCAATAAAACCTCTCTTTTAAATCCTTTTTCGATTAGCTAGAAATTGGCTACCAGTTGTTGTTTTGTTTTTTTGTATTTTCTTCTTTAATTTTTTTTAAATTAAAAAAAATGCAGTATTTAATTTATCAATTTTTTTTATATATTCTTTTGTTGTTGATTGCTGATGGGTTGTTATGTTGTTGTTTTTTTTGTTGTTGTCGGTTTTGCTTTTTGAATGAAGGACACAGAACTCTGATTAATAATTCTTTGGAAGTAATATCTTCCTACGTCTGCACTCTGTATAGTATCATAATACAATAGTAATATAAACATCTATCCATTTGGTCTGTCTTCTATCGTTCTCCATCCCTCTCTCTTTCTGCTTCATTCCTCTCTCTCTCTATTGCTCTCTCCCTTTCTCTCTCTCCCTTTTTCCTCTCTCTTTCTTTCCTTCCCTGCTCCTCTGTCTGTCTCTCTATCTATCTATCTCTCTCTATGTAATTTTGCTTACTCAATATTTACGCTTAGCTTAACATTGTTAAATTTTAGTTTATGAGCAAAGTTCTCGTTTGTTTCTTTATATTCTTCCTTATCTCTCTCACTTTCTATCAATAAATCTCTCTTTTTCCCACGTTCTCTTTTATGCATGTATGTATCTCCCCCTCCCATTTTTTTCTCTCCATCGCTCTCATTCTCTTTGTCCCATCTCTCTCTTTCTCTCTCACCACCTTTCTACCTCATGCTCTTCCTCACTCTCACACAAACACACATGCACATACGCTTAAACGAACACAGTATTTCTTTAATCAAGCCGGGGAATTTTAAATAGATGCTTCCGCCATTTTAAGTATTTCAATTTTCATTTAACTGTTTTAGAGAGTTAGATGATAATATTATGAATTAGTTTCACTTTAATTCAAGTCTAGGCAGTGCCTACTAATTTACAATGGAGGCTTGCTGTAGA
>JAUEKR010082698.1:0-10239 GCA_031762895.1 Corambe burchi
TATATATATATAGTTATTATTTGCTTATGAATAATATTTTCATTATATGTGTATATATATATACTAAGATACTATTTACTACTCAGTCATTTTCTATCTTTTAGAACGTTTGTCAGCCCTGATTATTTATATGTGTTTTGTTACAGAGTAAAGAGACGAAACCTGACAACAAGAAGGCATCTTCTGATCCTAAGAAGAAAGTTTACTACGAATATATTGACAGCGGAAACCACACTTGCCGTCAATGTTTTGTTACTTGTAGCTCCGTTGGTCAATTTTTTGAACACTGTCATGGAAAGAAGCATTTCAAAGTAAGTATATCATTTGCTTGGCATAACCATGATAAATGTGTATACGTTTAAATAGATGTTTAAAAAAAAATTGAAATGCTTTCTGCATTGGTCTATTATTAACACTGTGTTTTTTATCTATGTTTGTAACAGGCTATCGAAAATGTTGCTCAACCTTGGGATGAAAAGGGCTCTAAAACGACAATTCGTAAAGTTGGAACTGCTCAGACAAGGCGCGTAAAAGGTAAGGAAGATGATTTTTAGACACATAATATTAATATTTATAGTTTTAAAATATTAGATATTCAATCTATAAATTATAAATAAAAATGGATCATGCAGTTGCTTAAACTTTGAGCTAGTCTTTTTGTTGTGTTATCTTTTTAAAAGTTGTTGGATTACTATAAAATTGTGTGGGTGAAGTTTAGAGTATAACTGTGTTTCCTTAATTCTACAAAGTTATGGCAAATAACAATTTTTCATCATTATTATATTATCAAGGATGCAAAATAAATGCTTTAGATTCATTTTAAAAAGTAGGGTCATGTTCCAATCTTTATTTATTGTGTCCTGATTTATATCTTACTCCTACCCAATGTTAACCCACTAAGTCAATCTTTTGTGAGTATTAACTTATTGAGTACTGAATTATTTATTGCGATTAGACAAAATTATGAAAATAAAGATTATGCGACTCGACTAAGAAAGATGCTAATTCCTTGTCTAAAATGCAGCTTCCAGAAACATACTTGGTAACAATGAAAAGATAAATGAATGGGCTGTACAACTTAAGTACTCATACACAATATTTACTTGGAAAATGTTTTCTCTTTCGAATTATGTAATATTTTTTTTCAATCAAATTTTTTGTAAACCATATATATTCATTATGCATAAATGAGAGAAATAAGTTGCAAATCCATTTAAGCCCCACAGGGACAGATAGTCGGGTTTTTTAGTATCCAGTAAGATGATTTTTTGAATTTTTTGAATTTGTCAATTTTAAGATTAGTTATGGTCTTTTTGTGGGAAGCGTGAAGCGGTGAATTTCAAAATTCCGTGTAAACGAGAAATAAACAGCTGATAATCAATAGCAAAACTGATGCCAAGTGTATTATAATTAATGTGTCATCTACTCTTATAATTTATGGTGTCTGTAGGTGTATCAACTTTTTGAAATTCGGTTGTTTGAGTTTTTTGATAAAAGATTTTGAATGAGTTGACAGCAAAGGTATCTAAGTATGTGTTGTCAACGTCACTGTTATGGCTCAGGATCTAAAGTAAACCTAATTTGACAGGAGAACTGAAAGTGAGGCTAGAATGGTGATATAGATATTGGGGGTGCAATCATGTTGAGTATAAGGAGATGGCCTGACAACTTACGGTATTTATTTAAACAAAGACTACTGATGTCACTGGGGTCACAGAGTTGTATTGTGCCTTTCCTTGTGAACGGCTTTTTACACTTTTTCACCCCACTCAGGTGTTTCAGGGGTTGACTTTTTTCAGAATTTTGAATTGTAAGTTATGCTTAATTGTACATATCATTATCATTATTATCTTATACTTACCATTAAAATGTACCTATTTTCTCACCCTTTTTAAGTAAGTATGGCATGGGGGACGTGTGATGATCAGTAAATGAATACGATGATGATGTTATCTTTCTTAGGCCTGCGACTCATTCTAATGAAATATTTATATTTATATTCATGCATTGCTTTTATATCTCATGGTATCTTTCTTTCTCGATCTCTTTGTGTAATTCAACGGCGTTTTATTTGACCTTGAACTTTAAACCTTTGTCTTACTATACTTGATTACTCTAATTCTGTATGTATACATAATATATGTATTTGACTCATCACAAAGAGTCTGCAAAAGGTATGGATGGATTACCTTATTGAGTTATCCAATGAAGTAGATTGGTTTAAGATATGACTAAATTTTGTTTTTTGTTCTTTCCATCATTTGATTGACATCAATCATAGTTGCCACAATTCAGCTGTTTAGCTGATTTCCTCTGTTTTAATTTCAGATTTTCTCTTTTTTATTCCTGATTTTCTCAATTTCCCATCCTCTCTCTCTCTCTCAGTCTCTCTCTCTCTCTCTCTCTCTCTCTCTCTCTCTCTGTCTCTCTCAGTCTCTCTCTCTCTCACTCTCTATCTCTCTCTCCCTCTCTCTCAAACATACGCGCGCTATCAGTGCTATAGTATGTTACTTTTTGGAGTATTTGGAGTTGTCACATAGCTCTCCTCTTTTTTTACTCAAATTACTCAAATTATGTGGCAGCTATGATCAATATTTAAATACCTAATTGAGATTAACTTCTAAAATATGTTTTTCTATTGCTTTTTGTTATATAAACTCTCAATGTCCTTACTTTCATAATATGTTTTAAGTTTTATCATCCAATTCCTTAAATTGCTTTTTCAAAGTTATTTGACTAAGAGTATTTCAAATAGGCGTAACTCTGTCAGTTTATATCATATCCATAAATTTGGTTATTGAAAGAGATAACATCCCAAATAGTTGTTTCAGTCATGTTAATTTGGTTATATTTTCATTTTTGTAGTTATTACTAGTATCAATAGCTGGTTCTGTATTAAATGGATTATATTTTTGGTTTTGCAGGCGCGGAGATGGTGGTTCCACTGCGTGGGTTTTACTGTTCACTGTGCAAGATTTACTGTGAGACCTTCAAAATTGCAGATAGTCATTTGAAGGGCGATGCACATTATGATAAATATTTGGTGAGTCCTTTATTCACATATTTATTTGTCTCAATATGTAAATTAAAAAAAAAATTGATTAATTTGAGCCCACTGGTGTAAATTTTGAGAAATTATGTTTATAATTTTTGTTTCTTATTTGTAGCTTTCTTCGGTATACCTTTTTCTGCATACTACGCTACATTGGTTTATGTATTTATGCATTCTTATTGCAATTTTTTAAATTTAATATTCTTTCATGCACAGTTGAGTCTGCTTATGATACACTGGCTTAGCATAAACTCTGATTTATTTAATTGTATTTTTATAATCATGCTCATTTGATAATTGTGTAAGTGATTTTTGTAATCAAATTGATTTTTTTTGTTGCTTAAGTCATTTTGTAGAGATACAGCAGCTATAATTTTCTTAAAGATGCTTCTCAATTATGGAAAAATATATTAATATAATATAAAGAAATATTTTGTAAATTTAGAAAGAAAAAAATTGCTTGTGGTTACCAAAATATTTAAGTGGTATTGTTTTTACAACATTCATTTGAAACTTCAAAAAAATTGTTTGTCTATGCGTGAATGTTACATTCATATGTTTTCCCGCATATAATATATTATATTTGATATATGCATCAGTAAGGCTCAATTGTTCTTTTTTTTATATAGCAACTTGATTATTTATGGGTGTTGCTTTTAAGGATCACTTTTAGATTTAAGAATGTTAATTTTCTTTACCCCTAATAGTAAGCTGTTGGAATATTTTGTCCAATTATTTACTTATCAATTTTCCAAACTAGTGTACTAACGGAAAAATGGTATTTGGCTTCTCTTCAAGATTTTTGTATTTACATTGCTTGCACTATAGACCCAGTCTTGATATTGGCTCATTATTGGCGTAATTGACGGGACTCACTCCAACTTTGCGCTATTCGCAAGTTCACTAAATAGTCATTATAGGCTACTCAGTTGTGTGAAGTAAGGTAATTCCATTGAGTACATTATTTCTATTATTTTAATGTGACTATGAACCATTGCTGAAAAATGCCGATTTTTAGTGGCCGAGAGAAGTCCTATTGTTTGTTTTGTATTGTGTTTACGTTTTCGTTTTTTTAAACTATTTTATGACGAGTAATATCATTAACATGAAAAACATACACCCCACATAGATGGTAGGGTGAAAGAAACTTGCGCTATTTCCGAGTTGAATTCTGATATGATTACGCTACTTCTATGCTAAATTTATTGACTCAAATAAGGGTGAAAGACGGCGATTTAGAATTCTTACGCTATTTCATATTCTACTATACTTTCATTTAGAGTATCTTATAATTTCAGAAATTATATGCAACAGCGTACAATAATATTGACTTTTGACTGATAAAATTTTGATCAGTGAATCATTTAAATATATTTCGGTTTTTTTGTCACTTATTCTTTATTTTGGTAGCTGCTTTGTCATTGTATGATGTATGTTTTTGCATATATATGTATATGATGAATGATGCTTTTGTTTTGTTTGTTCCCTGATAAAGCACCCGCTTTAAGAAGATTATAATTGTAGTAAGTCCTAGCAAATTAAGCTATCACTCCGTAGTAGTTTAATAGAAGTTTATGAATTGCCTGTGCTATATGTATAAAATGAAGAAATTCAGAAATTTTGTTAAAAGCACCTTCTTTTCTTCATTGTACTCTCTACTTTCCTCTGTATAACAATAAAATGTAAAGCTCATATTATCTCTCTATCTATGTCTCTCTCTCTCTCTCTCTTTCTCTCTATCTATCTCTCTCTCTCTAGGTCTCTAGCTGTATATTATATGTTTGTAATATTAATATCATTTCTCAATCTTATCTTCATTCTTTTATATCATATCCATAGGATTACATAAGAGATCATCCCAAGTATGAAAAGAACTTGCTACTGGATAAAACTAAGAGTGCCAAGTTTTCTGAGGAAAAGAAGAAAAGCTCTCCAGAGCTGACGAAAGAGGAAAAAATTAAAGACAAAAAAGCCCATTTACGGGTAACTAGCAAGGACACTGCCACGGCTGAGAAGGAAGAGGTGAATGTTGATCTGATTGAGCCTGTAGACATGGAGATTGACAATGACGAGGACTCTGGCGATTATGATGTTGATGTGAAGAACAAGATTCCCAAGATGGTCCCAAAGCCAGCTCCTCCCTTTGTACCTCCTCCTCCACCACCACCACCACCTTCTTCAGATCAAGGGAACGCTTACGTCAATCCAAAGAAAGAGAAGATCCATCCTCTTGACGAGTTCCTCTCCATCAAAGTGGAAGGAAACAAACAGAGCAAGACTTCAAAGACTGCTGCTGGCAAGATTCCTGTTTTGATTTCTGATTCACCCAACAGTGAGAAGAAGCTGCCAACCATTCCTCTTCCTAAAGATATTGACACTGCTGTTATTCCACTTCCTGGGGAATCTGAGGTTCACACAGTGAAGTCATTGCAGCAGGTCAGAGATGACGAACGGATGGAGATGGAGGAGAAAAGACGGATCATGATGGAAGAGAAGCGGATGATGGGTATCGATGTGGATGCAGATGTGGAAAAGCCTCTAGCGGTAGTGAAGAGGCCTCCAATGTTCCTTATTGACATTTCACCCTCCGCTGAACCAAAGAGTGACTCTGATAAACCAGCCAACATGGACCACTTGTTTGCCAAACTTGGTCGTTCTGCTGCGGAGAAAAAGAAGAAATCTGCAGCAGCTTCATCCTCATTGCCCACCAATGAATTTGAAAAGCAATTGCAGCAGGAGATTGCTGACAAAGTGATCAAAGAGAAAGAAAAGATGGCCAACCAGAAGCGTAAACAGGAAGAGAAAGAAAAGAGACGGGAGGAGAGAATGGAGGAGAAAAGACTGCAGAAGATGAAAATGATATACGGTTCTAGCGACTCTGATACAGATGAGGAGGATGAAGAGAAGAATGAAAATAAACCGGCTGTCCCTGAAGAATCTGTACCTGGCGGATCCATTCCAAACCCGATGGTGCCCGATGCTCATGATGTCCCTACAGCACAACCTTCCAACATTGAGGTTGAAGCTAGTGATGAGGCACCCAGTGGCCAAGAGATTAGCAATGCGAATGATCAACCAATGATTGGTGTTAATGAGGATGTGCTAGATCAAGTTGCAATGGTTATTGATAAAGTGACCATGGAACGTAATTTAGAGGTTGGTTCATCTCTTGATGCTTCAGTTGTTAATGTAGAAAAGGATGACGCTCCTCCGGGAGTTTCTTCAGATGTTGCAGTGGAAGCTAACGATGACTTATCAGATTCAGTCATTATAGTAGAAGACAATGGACACCCAAGTGCTTCTTCATCAACAATCAAGGGTCTTGTTCCGACCACAACCAAAAGCAGTATTGTTACCTCTAGAACTCATTTGCCGACTCAAGTTCATGGAGAAAATGTCAATGATGTATCTGAGCAACCGTCCCCTTTTCCCAAGGGGAAGAAAGGTCCAGCTAATGTGACACATTCTTCTACACCCGTCAAGCCTGCTAAAAAACAAGGGATGAATAGCTCATCAAAGAAGAGTTCTATTGCACAAAAAGCAGATAGCGACTTGTTAGGCTTCTTTTCTCTTCATCAAAAGACCAAAAAGAAAGGTGTGAAAAAAGGTGGTCGGGGCGGAAAGTCAACTGTGACCAATGTTAAAAACCCAACAGTATCTAGAGTAGGGCAGGAGATTGTTGAGGGAGATTACATTATCTTGTCTGAAGTGTCAGATGTTGAAGTTATACCTGATCATGTTTCAGCCTCTGCGCAATCTAATCTGGAAGGTGTCACTACCGATGAGACAAATCCTTCTGAAATCGTGAAAGAAAAAGATCAAAATGTCCTGGATTCATCTGTAATCATCGTAGAATCAAATGACGGTGCTCCTGAAGTAGATGACTGTGTAACTTCTGAAGTATTGTTCAAGGATAATATTGAATCCTCTGCAGATCTCCAAGAAGACGAGACTATCCAAGACCCAACTGATAGAATAGATGATTGTGAAAATCCTGGCATATTATCAACAGGTCCGACTGAAGTTTTTGCTGAAGAGAAGGATCAAAGCATCTCTATCTCTTCTATGACTGTCCTAGAACCAACTGATAGAAAAGATGGCAGTGTAAATTATGAAATGTCTGCAAATATAGCTGAAACTTCTACTTATGTTGAAGAAAAGGATCATGTCGTCTCTGTATCTTCTGCGCCCATTCAAGAACCAACTGATACAATTGATGATAGTGTAACTGAAAATACTGTTTCTGTTGAAGAAAGAGATCAAAATATTGTTCTTTCTTCTGTTACCATCCAAGAATCGTTAAGTGACGCTCAGAGAATAGATGTAAATAATGAAAACCTACCCAACCAGTCCCAGCCTCTTGATTCAGAAGGGATCAATTTGGTAGGTGTAAAGGAGGTAGAAATGATCGTTGAAGAAGAATCTAAACTACTTCAGGATGAGTCCGAGTCTGAGCCATCAATAAATGATAGTGCTAATGATGTTGAAATGACTCCAATGAATCAGTCTAGATCTTCTGATGATGCATCAAGGATTGAGGATGTTAATTTAACTCCAGAGGCCATTCTAGCCCCAGAAATTACCACCAGTGTTGTTGAAATTGAGGAAGTTGTAGTGCCTGTTGCACGAGGACGTGGGGGAAAGAGAGGTAGGGGGAGAAAATCTGCTGGCCGGGGCCGTGGTAAGGGTAAGAAGACCGCTCAGAGCATAGCACAAGTTGAAAGCTTTGACATTGCTGCCATTGGGAGTGTTGGTAATGTTGAGCATCAAGAAAGTGTAGAGGTGATCAATGAGGACAGTCCAGCAGCAGTAACACCAAGGCGCAGTCGAAGACAGAAAATAACTGAGAGTCCTATCCGTACGACAAGAAGCACAAGGAGTCAAAAACCAGATGATGATGATGACGTTAGCATTGATGACACAATGACCGAAACGGAGAGTGCTGAGGTTGAAAGCCTTGTTCGCGAGGAGCCGTCTGTTTCTTTGCCCAGCCTTCCTTTTCCCGCTACTAAGGATACGGTAGAATCGGACAGCGATGCAACAGTTATAGAAGATGATTTGATCAAGGACGAGGATGAATTGACCGGACAAACAGTTGAAACTATGTCTGTGGAATTGGTAGAGCAGCAAACCACATCTCCCCAGCCCAGTTTGCAGATGAGTCATATGAAAGATCCTCCCATGTCTGGTATAGTCAGTGATGTAGAAGTACTTGAAGAAGTCATGATGGTGGATTCACAAGCTGATCAAGTTGATGGTGGCAGCATGCAGTCAACTGAAGGTAATTGGGTTGGGTTTTTTTTCTAATGCTTATTATTATTTTGTTACTATAAATGTAGATTGATTTGATCTATTTGTAACAATTTTACACAAAATTACCGCATTTCTCTTAAAGTTTCTGTTGAATTGAAAAGAAAAACCTGCTGCTCAGTCAAAAAATTTTAGACATAATTTAAGTCAACATTAATAGTATTAATACTGTACACTAGCTAGTTAAGTCTGTTATAGTGATCATGTTTCACTAACCAACAACAGATTCAACCCATACTTAATTAACTCTTATGGCAAACTAATCAACTGATAGTTAATTTACATTCATTTTTTATTATTTTATAAAGCATAGAGTAGACATTAAAACGGTATAAAATTTAAATATGATAATGATAATAGTTACATACAAACTGAGTATATCCTAAGATTTTGTAGAAATTGAATTGGTTAGCTGCTGAGAGACGTCCGATTGTTTTTGTTTTGTTGTGTTTTTGGTAATACCATAAACATGAAAAATCAAAAAGCCCACATAGGTTACTGGGTTAAAGGTTAAAAAAAACTTTTGCTTCTCCCGAGTTGACCACTTATGTGATTACGCTACTTTCACTTTCATGCTAACTTTATTGATTTGAATAAGGGGAAAAAACAAGTACTCTACCTTCATGTTCTATTGTATTAGCCTCCACTGGGAAACATGTACAACTTACTAGAACCTGTAAAGAACAAGCATGTGTTTTCCCGAAATAAGCTAGAACTAGAATATTATTTAGAGGCATCATTATCCAGAGGTTGTGCTTTTATTCTTTATATCCATACATGGAACCAGTAAATAGCGAGTCTAGTCCTGGCTACTACTACTAGCTATTTCTGAGTTTTTATTCCTGATAAGCCTAAAATAATCAGGTTGTCCATCAGCAGGTTGAGTATAAAGTTATAATATTACTATGTGGACCTTGGATATAACAAAATTTTTGGGCCTGAGTTAAAATTGTTATAACCAAGGTTTTGTTATGTGATGATTGACCTGCAGATTATGAAGAGAAAGAGAGGGGGAGAGAAGGGATAGGTCGAGCGAGCCTACGGTGGCGCATAAACAACAGTTTGTTGAATCTGCGAAGTCTTGAACTGGCATTGGCGCGCGCACACAACACACACACTAATGTAGAGATGCCTCGCTGTCTCTTGCGAATGAAAACTATGACATCTTAGTCAGAGTGCGTCACAGACTTTGTGCATAGGCTAGATACCACAACACTGCCCACTGATAGAATTAATAACGGTAGCAACCAAGCGCCCTCCCCTGCACAATGTCCTACTCAGACCATCCGCACAGCCTTTGGCATCGCAATGCAGAAAACCAGTCAGGTTTACACTTTTTTTTTGTTGGTTAGGTTTAGGGTTTTAACTAACAGCTTCACTATGCCCGAGGTTTTGGGCAGCTGGTGTTCGCTACGTCAGAGGTTTTTATACTATCATTTAATAAGGGGATTAAATGTTCCTTGAAGATCCTTCGTAATGACCTAAGCTTTGCTACAGCCGATGTTGCAATAGTTGAGATCCATTGTATTACCTACTGGTTATTTCCCTTCAGTGAGTAAAGTCGAATTCTATTGTAATTGTAGTGCAATGGTTTTATCATGGATCGGCACTTATACTGCATTGCTAATACTAAATTAATTACAACGAATGCTGCAATCCTTTTTCTTCTTTTCCAATGATATAACTAAAAGTCGACTGTAATTGAGAAAAGGCTGTATATTTGACAGAAAATTGTCTGAATGCTTAGTTGTGTTTTTTTTTGTTTGTTGTTTTTTTAAAATTTCAAGTAAAATTATGACTTAAGAATTACGCCATTCCTAGTCTTAGGCTGAGAGTTAGTCTCATTTTCACGCTCACTGATTTTATTGGCTCTAATT
>JAUEKR010082809.1:0-10238 GCA_031762895.1 Corambe burchi
CCCCCCCCCCCCCCCCCCCCCCCCCCCCCCCCCCCCCCCCCCCCCCCCCCCGATTGACGGACTTTGATGTAAGCACGGAACCACCTAGTTTTTCGTCCGTATCCGAGCGGACTAGTTGCCAGATCCTACCTACAATACGATCAAGAGTGTGGAAAACGCAGAACAACTCAGAATTAATAGCTGTCTTCAACCGGATATGAACCCGAGTCGGAGGATTTAGAGGTAGACATCATTAACACTGTAACACTGAGCCCCCTACAGATAATCAATCCACTACATAATGTAAGCATTCGTAATATTGCCGTACTGAACAAAACAAGAAACGACAGCATAATAGGTATCCACCGAATTCATCGCCGAGTAGAAAAAAAAATGTTTTTTTTTCGTTTGAATTTTATTTTTGTTTGTTTATGTTTTTGTTATGTTGTGGTTGTGCTGCTGTTGTTGTAATTTTGTTATGTTGCGGTTGCGTTGCTGATGTTATTTTTGCTGGGGAGGCGGGGGATGTTTGCTTCTTTTTTTTTGTGCTTGTTTTTTTTTTTGGTACTACAATACTATGATATTTTATGTTATTTATGGCTAGGATAGTGTTTTTGTTCCATATTTATATTCCATCAAGATTGTTTTTCGGTAATATTCACACCTGTATAATATATTATATAAGTTAATGTGTATGCATACATCTAAACCAACTTTATTGATGATAAGGAAATGCCACAATAATTCAAAATTTAATTATTACACTTCTAACCCAATAGGCAGTAGATATCTGATCTCAGTCCGCCAACCATAGCTAGATTTTTTCTAGGTGAATCAAAACCATGTGATAAAAATCATGCAATCTCATTCTGTTCTTTACCTCCTTAAATCCCAACGTGAGCTGTTTAATTTAATAAGTAAAGTTAGTTGGGAACAACTATAATATTGGTTAATGGAGTAAGCTGTTAATGACATAGATTCTGATGTTCCTTATCTTAATAAAGCAATATATTGTTATTATGACCAGTAACTCATGCACTCAGGAAAGAAAAAGGGTGTGAGATCTCAACTGGAACTAGACAGAAAACAACAAACGCAGTTATAAAGAACGTTTCGGTAAAATATCTTCTTCAGAAGTTATTTTATCGAAACGGTCTTTGAAGCCGTGTTTGTCTTCCGTCTTGTTCCAGTTAAGATCTCACACCCATGGTCGTACCTAGTTTTATATCTCAACGGTGACATTTCATTTGTATTATGCAATCAGGATAATAAATTAAAGCTTACAAAATGATCGAGATGGATGTCGGTTAAGTTTACTATTTGCCTATTGAAACTGTGGATATAATATTCATTTTAATGAATTCTTACCGGTATATATTATGATCTACTCAGAGTACAATTGTTCTTCTTTTTCTTCTTTCAATAAGCCAACTAACTCAACTAGTCTAGTTGAGTATTACTGTTTGCGCACATGTTCAAGTTAGCATTGATTAAGGTGATCCTATCAATGAAGTTAGCTTTAGCGCATCTTTGAATGATTCAATAGTGCTTAACATTTTAGTTCCTTTGGTAGGGCGTTCCATAGTCGGATAGCACTAGGGTAAAAAGAGTTTAAATGACTATCTACATTAGAGATTGGTAATTTAAAATGATGGGAATCAGACAGATGGGTCATTAAGTTTCCATTGGTATATATCTATTGAATTATTTATTCCTTTATAGAAAATTGGCTCCTTTTTAAAAGAATATTCGTTTAACACATACCTAGCATCTCTTTTTTTGAGAAAATCCTCTCTTGTTGTTTGTGCTTTATTGTGAATAAAAAATGCATAAAACAAACTAATTTTCGTTTGCATTCTATCTAGTATGAGATTTTGATGTTTTTGATTTATGCAAGGAAAATAGAGAATGCATCATTATGTGCAAATATGGCTCTATTCAATATTTTGGAAGTGAACAGATGACCATTAATTGTATTCCAAAACGACGATATAACGAATTTAATGTTCCCTCATTAAAATCCTGGGGCGTCACTGTATGGGTCCAGGACTCGTCATCATGGGTTATGGTTTCGAGTCCCAGATTAAGCTTTACAGCGTTGTGGTCTTAAGAAAGACATTCGACAAGCATTCGTCCCCCACTCATGTGTTAAAAACAGTGCCGGTTAACGCGGCATGGGAATAACCTCTAGCGTCCTATCCTGTGGATATTGTAGATTTTCGCTCGCTTGCGCCATAGAAACAAGAGTAAACATCAGCCTTCATTCGATTTGAGATTTAACGCATGTAATCATTTATCCTATTGTCAGAATAAATTGGCGCACTTTAAAGCCTACGTGGCATCAGTGAGGCAGTGACTAATGGTCTGGACTTATGATCATGAGGTGGTGGGTTTGAACCCTGGTCGATGCGTTGCGGCATTGTGTCCGTATGAAAGATACTTTCCACACATTCCTCATTCGACTCAGGTGTTAAAATGAGTACCAGTTAAAATGACTGATGTAGTAACCTGTGATGGACTGGCGTCCTATCCAGCGGGATCGTTAATCTTTGCTCGCTTGCGACCTAAGAAAAAAAGAATAAACACCGGTCTTGATTCGATTGGAGATTAAACGATGGTAATCATTTACCCTATTGTCAGAATAAATTGGCTCATAATTTACGTCTTTATGGCCTCAGTGACGCAATGACTAATGGTCTTGACTTATGATCCTGGGGTCGTGGGTTCGAATCCTGGTCGATGCGTTGCGGCGTTGTATTCTTGGGAAAGACCCTTACCACACATTCCTCATTCGACTCAGGTGTTAAAATGAGTACCAGTTAAAATGATTGGTAAGTAACCTATTATGGACTGGCGTCCTATACAGGGGAGGGGGGATCGTTAATCTTCGCTCGTTTGCGCCATAAAAAGAAGAGTAAACACCGGCCTTCATTCGGTTGGAGATTAATCGATGATTTTCATTTATCATATTCTCAAAATATGTTGCTACATAATTAAGACCTTATTATTTGAAGCTAAAGTATGTAAACAGTTAGGAATGCGTTATACATATTATCTGTTTTTGATATTGTTTATCATAATTTTGTTTTGCATCGCTGCTGGTGGTTTCTGTTTTAAGTATAGTATGTAAGATAGTTTTGGTAAAAATAAAGTACAGTACTTAATAATCCCTTTACCCGACTTTTTGACTACTGCTAATCTTTTAATGGCGACTTCAAGTATATTTCTATCTACTAAACTACTACAACTAATACGGCTGCTAGACTAGTTGAGGGTAGATAGCTTGATAGTCACTTTTATGTAGATCTGTAGAGTAACAAACTTAACTGTACAAGAAGTACTTTGAAAAAGAAGAGAAGTAGTTTTAGTGTACACTTTTACCTCACTAATTGGGATATATAGGTGGATTATAAATAAACATTGCCCTGATTACCCGCGTTTCTCCGTTTAGGGAGTTAAAATTTTCTCGATTTTATACAAATTTGATGTCTAAAGTTTTGAGCCAATCTACCATGCGTCCCAATTTATGAGGTATTCCAATCACAGAGGTTCCGCTGTAGATGTATGTTTATGATTTAAAGGGAGTTAATTCTGTCACGGGTGGTAGTCACTTGAGAGTTCAATCCCTTTGCTGTAATCCTCTTGAGTTGACAGGTATCGTATGGTGGGGCTTCTGCTTGACGTTAATGTTTAGTGACTGGGTTACGTCCCTTAAACACACCAAACATTCCGGGACTGTCGTTTCTAGACTTCTGGAGCTACTCAAATTAGTTTTTCAAGTACATTGGATCCTCAGTGATTGGGACTCTTCTAGAATCATGAAAACCCGGCAAATCGGGATTTAATCATAGACAAAGACATTGCTATAGGATACAGTATAAAATAGTTAAACTCGGAAATAGAGAAACCCGGGTAATGGGGGCGATTTACAAATCCACTGAGTCGTCCCATTTACAGAGTATTTCGAGTATTATGTCGACTGTCCATTTAAGTAATTATGTTTTTGGTCATTGACTGAATACTTAATCTCAATAATATCCAATAAGTACTGGTTGGTTTAATGGGTTGTCTGTTACCCATGTGGTATACGCTTAGGATAAACTTGTGACCAGATGAAATTGAATTATTCTGACATAAATCTCAAAAGACCTAATTTCATTTCAAGGGTAATAATTTAATCCATATTTGTTGCAATTGACTCAAATTACGCATTTCACATTTTTTTTTGTTATACTGCACCAGTAATAGCAGCACTGTTTTATTTGTAGAGATGATTTTTCTTTTCTTTGTTTTGATTCGTTTTTATTTGGTGCCACTTCCTGCTTTCTCTTTTCACTTATAGGACGTCTGGAGTTGACTTGTCCTCTTCTTGTTTTTCTTGTCTGTCTTTCTGTCTGCTGATGAAGGTTCTTACCGAAACGTCCAGTTTATTGTCTTTGCCTTCTATTGTTGAGCGCATAAAACCTGTTTCTATTTTATTCATTCCTCCAGTTCTACGGTGGCATTTTGATACTTCAAATTACACATGAGTATTTCAAACATTATTTTGAACATAATTTGTTCTTTGATTTGTCTCGAAATAAAAGAAAATTCGGAGATCAAGTTGAAATATACTGCATCAAAATATATCGATTTATGGAAAACGAATGCAATAAATTGAAATAAATGCAGCGTATTTTTTAAATTGCAAATTTCAAAATGAGAATATCATTTCCAAAGGCCAATAACTCTATTTGGACATACACAATGATTACCATATTCGCAGGGCAAATGTAAAATTGTGTCAGCTTTATTGTTTTCCTGCCTTGAAATAAGTACAAAAGTTAATGCATTTTGAGATATTAAGAAATTGCTACAAAACAAAAAATGGTGGTAATGTTGGATTTGTGGGGGCCATCTTGATAATCTTTATTGGTTCATTGATATTTTATAAAGCTCAATGTATGGGCATTATGTGTATCAGGTTTCATGCTACTATCACTAAATGAACGATTGTCTCAATAAGCCAGCCTACTACTAGAGCAAGAACAATACGCAGGGCATATAAATGCAGCGTGAGCGAAAGAAAGGGGAAAAGAAAGTGAATGAGTAAGAGTGATCAATATACAGGGGGATATAATATATCAGACTATTTTCTTACCTCTTTATTTATTACGCCATAACTTTAAGACTAAGCAATGTTAGGTACCCAGAGTGCATGCCAAATGTTAAAGGTCATGGTCAATTGGTTCCTTGATTGATTCCTATAGAAAGTAGAAGTGACAACGACTAAGGTCCGACTCGTGACCAAAGGGAAGTTAATACGAAAATAAGAAAATGTTATTGTCAATGCTTTTCGCTTTGGATAATAAGTGATATAGATCCACCGATTTGCAATGTAGGAAAAAAGTAATATAAATAAATATGAAAGAAATATAACATTCATATACCGATGTTCCAGAACAATTTATTCCAATACCACCTTATCTCCTGGTCGTGGCGCATACGGAATAGCTTTCAGAAAGTCGCGTCATCCTAGCATTCTGACAATATATTAAACTTATGTCGTCTATGGCCGGGTTCTCATTGTACCCGAGTGAGAGTGATAGAATATGCCTAAAACTTTCTTCCAAAGATTTAACCTTGCTCCACCATTAGTTTAAGTCGATTAATGTGGTAAAGTATTTGTATTTGCTACAATTAACAGTTAATTTTATATAGATATTTACTTTTTTATGTTAATTTGTACTGTAAACACGTCTAAAACAAAGCATATCTTGTATACTTCAAGACGAATAAAGTATCATCTTATCTTATCTTATCATCTTATTTTATCTTTCACTTACTTCGTCACCTTACATAAGTTTTAAAATTGTATACAATATCAAAGTACCACTGGTAAGCAAGGTACAATAAATCAAATGCTTAATAGGCATATAAATGAACTCTTTAATGAAGATCACATTGATATATTCATTTGCGCTTGATTTGTCTCATAATAATAGAAAATTCGGAGATCAAGTTGAAATGGACTGCATCATAATGTATTGTTGTATTATAATCTCGTATTTGAGAAAAATCCATAAACAAACAAATTCGTTCACGGTCACTAGTAATACTCAAGCACAATTTAGTCAAATAAGTTAATACAATTGAAAAAAAAATCGCAGGCATGATAAAATGATATTGGATAGGAAAATGTCCAATTTTCTTTATGACAAAATACGAGCTGAGTTTGTTTGATAATACTAAGATGACTTCAATTATTGCAAATGATGATATTGAATAATTTAAATTTATAATTTTTAATTTTGCAAATTTTCATTGCAAATAGTTGATAAAAGTTAATTTTCCTTATCTTCACTAGTTGATTTATTTGTATAATGCATAGTGTTACTTTTATGGTATGAATGCGTGTGTGTTTTGTTCTTTTTTTCTTTAATCTTTATGTGGGTTTATATCCATTTTAAGATTTTCTTAAACCAAGACATACGTTATGATATAGGAATGGAATTCCAAAATTAAAATTAGTTAATTTCTGATTTTCGTTGTAATGTGTGTTTGGTGGTATCTGCAGTTGTGTTATTATTGCTCCTTGTTGTTTGCATTGCTTTGTTATGTTTTTGTTTTTTTTAGTTGGGAGGAAGTAAGGGGGGGGGGTCAAAGTCTTCTTGTGGCTCTTTCTTTTTTTTCTTATTTGATTTTTTATAGTTTTATAGACCAAGCTGCTGTATACAGATTACTGTACCACAAAGTCTAGCTTAGTATCAAAATGGATTGCCTAGTTAAGGTTTTCTTATGTAAAGCATGTTAACATCTTCTACCATTTTGCCTGGGCATTTTACTTTATCACTCTCCTATATTATAATAAGACTGTATAACACTATTTACTTACTAGTACTAGTATGTAAGTAAGCTACCTGCCACCTTATATTATATACCAACTACTTGAATGCTTTGTTTTCCATAGGCTCCAAATGTTTGCGTTTAATTTGTAACTTACTGAAGCAATTGGTCTTCTGTCTTTACACAGAAGGTCAGTTTTCATACCAGGGTCTAAGGCCAAAGCCATAGTAACGGCAGGTACTTTTTTCAGATTTGTTTTTACCTGAAAACCTGGAGCACTAGAGCTTATGGGATGGTTCAGTGAAAGGTAAAAGAAAAAAGAAAAAAAAAAACTATGTATATATCTAGACAATTAAGGACAGAGTCGGTGGAAGCTGTAGTAAGCTATTGCTAGATAAGATGAAGGGCTTCCTTAACATAAAAAGCAGAAATTCTGGTTTCCTGCCGATGATAAACTGCGCGACTGTAGCCAGTTCTAATGCTCACTATAGATTCGATTTGCAAGCAGTGGAAGTAAGTTAAGTGAATCTGCCCAGCTATGGCCATACCCTAAGGTCATTGACTGCGAGTGATAATACGTTTAGTGTCCTTAGAAGAGATCTGATTCTACTGGTAATTACTTTAAAAGAATTTGTCTTCTGGCGGCGTGGATAGTTTTGCTGGTATATGTGTTGTACTGATGTGGCTACTACCGTCATGTTCCCTAGTTCGGTTCCCACACTTTTACTATTGCGAGTTTTTATTGGGCAAGAAAATATTCGTCTGTTGTCTCACAGAACTTGAAATAGAGTACCCGTCCGCTAAGCCAGTTGTCTTGTCCGAAAAAAAACAGTATCTCATCAATGATAAATATATGATGTTGGCTGGAGGAAGGTGGGAGTGGGGGGCGGTAAACGAGATATAAAGCGCTTGAGACTTCGATGATTATAAATTCTACAGCTATCTTTAATATATAGTTTTTCTTCGTGTGCATCTTTTTTTTTCTTATTCATCTTTTCCTTTATCTTATATCTTATCTTTGTCTTCATGTTTTTTTCGATTATGTTTGTTTGTTTATTGTTTTGATTGTTTTTTATTGTACCTTTTTGTTTGGTATTTGTTTTCCATGCTTTGGATTCTTTTCGTATTCTGTTCGTTGTTTGTATATCGCTGTATGCTGTTCTTCATATATTTTATCATCTTTCTATTTCTTTCGTAAGTGGGCATTTATTAAATATCATAGCATCATTTTCGCATTACCAGTCTCTGAGTGGTCTACAATGGGAGGGTGTCAGCATTCTTAAAATGTAAACTTTCGAGGAACATTCAGAAGAAAAAAAAACTACCCCAAATCCATATTACTGCAGTCTGCTCTTATTCAATATCTTCTGAAGAGCATCAACTTTACTGTTGTTGTTTCTATAAGAAACATAAGTCTTTTTTTTTGCAGAATTTATCACTATTTATGCGCCTGATTATGCGGACGTTTAATAGCACTCCGCTTTTGTAACTCATTGGTCCTAGTGTGAGGCTAGGCATGTCTCAATGTTCTGTAACTTGCCAATTGACATAGTATAAGAAACGAGTGTGATCATAGTTAAACATGTTCCAAGGAAAAGGGAACTATTTTTGTTGTTGTGTACTATAATAACGCTTATATAATATGGCGCTAAACAAACATACGAACATCATAATCTGGAAAAGAGCTGATAAAACGAAACAGAAAAAAACGAATAAAACTTAATTACTCTATGAACAAATCATTCTGCTCTACAACTGCGGTACATGGGTGTTAACAAAAACTTAAGAAGGAAAACTGAATGCATTTCATAGGAAACAGCTACCAAGAATTTTGGGTATATTCAATCCAATTAAAATATCAAATGATGATGTATGAAATGTTATTCTAATTTTACAAATTCGATGGATGCAAACAACGCAATTGGGTACTATTTTACTACCAATGCCAAAAGAACAAAATGCATACCTTAATAACATTATCGATAACCTTGAATAATGACCAAAAAAAAAGCTGCAAAAACAATACCAATAAACTAACACCAAATATTCATTAAGAACATAATATGAGGAAGTAAGCACAGGAAAGGAAAAAAAAATGGTCGCGTTTCGTCGCAAAGATAGAAAAACAGTTGAAACTGCGAGTTAGGGTAATCACGCCAGCGGAAGACGATAAATCAAGTAAGACAAAATACATTATATGACTAGGGAATTTAATCCTGCTATAAAGTTATCAAGACCTGGAAACGTCCAAGGTTCATTGATTTTCCATTTTTCTTTACTATCGCCTCGAAACAAGAATTCCATGTTATCTAGCCATCTTGGTTCATACAATTAGGAATTTACACTCAGAGGGTGTTTCTCGATTTTTGATACGTGAATGTAAACAATAGAGAAACAAGACGGTCTATCTCAAGCTCTAGTCTAGGCCTAGACTATATTAATGTACATTAGCTCACGTGACGTAGGTACGTGTGAAAAAAAGCAAACTACCACATCAATGAAGATAGACCTAGGCCTAGACTAGAGCTTGATAATATAAACCGTCTAGTTTCTCTAATTTTTACATCCATGTTCCCTAGGTCATGTGTCAAAAATCGGGTAACACCGCTTAAGTGTAAATACCTAATTATATTCTGTAGCAAATGTGACCTAGCACTCATCATTGGTCTCACTGCCTATCGAAGGACGCGAAGACAGTTCATGAGGTTGATGCACTTCGGACTTATTCTGAGGTGATGAACTTTTCAACTTTGTCACTTCTGCGACAAGTTTATTTTTGTCGTTGAGAGATTTTTCTTATTTGCAAGGGGATTCCCCGTCGCCCTTTGTGGATGAACATGCGCATTCGTCAAGGCACGCGAAGCATGTGGGAAAATCCGATTTTAAGCTGCTACATGGGAATTAAAATGTTAGACCAGTGGGGACAATTTGAGGATTAGAACTTGGGATGAAGGGGTGTGAACTTTTGCAGGGATATTGAGAAGAAAGTAGCCATAGATTGGGAACGAATTATATAAATTAAATAACGAAGACATGTTTGAGAGATGTTAAGAAAATATGAAAGGGTATACTGTAGCACTGTGATCTAATGATAAAGCACTCAATTCATGATTGGGATATCGTGGGTTCGAATTCGAATTATAATGTTGGACCAGTGGGGGCCTAAAAACAGTAGTTAACTATAATGACAATAAATCCCCAATTAATATTGATTTTGATCTGGATGATTTAAATAAATTTTATGCTCGTTTTGACAATATTAGTTACGAAAATGAGATATCTTTAATAAAGTCTGAATTGTCAGCGGCGATTAAAGTGAATGAATGTGAGAATGAATGTGACATTGTGTTTAGCGATGATCAAGTAAAGCGTGTTTTTGAGAATGTGAAAGAACGTAAGGCGGCAGGACCTGATGGAATTGAAGGCAAGATTTT
>JAUEKR010082920.1:0-10237 GCA_031762895.1 Corambe burchi
TTATTATTATTATTATTATTATTATTATTATTATTATTATTATTATTACTATTATTATTATTATTATTATTGTTATTGTTGTTATTATTGCATACGTGGTTGCGCTGGTCTCCAGTGAGGCTCGGTTTAAGGTGAAAAAGGGCCAATTATTTTGGAGGTGAATAAAGTGGATATTTCTTATTTATTAATTAATTACTCTTTCAAGGTTGTTACAACTCAGATCCTAGGGAACATGCAGGAACTGATGTGTATGGCTCGAATGGCTATACATCTTCATGGTCATTATTCGTGCGTTTTATAAACTAAAAACCTGATCACTAGACTAGGGTAATAAACATGCAGTGTACTTCTATGATAAATCATAAAAAGAGATAAGGTACGCTTGATCCATCTTTCACTATCACCACATAAATCAGATATGTGATCTGGTCCCATGAACACCCATTGCTGTATATTATAGAGCTTGTAATCTTTAAAAAAAAGCTTTCATCAAATAACTTTTGTTTACATTTTCTCTGAGTTACATAAGAAGAATGTTGCCCAATTCTAATCCCTGAAGGCTGTTGATATACATGTTGCGTGTTGTGAGGTAAAATACACTGTTTTGTAATTGACATGGGAGTGTAAGTTATTGTCATTGATATGTATTTGCTGAATGCACAAGAATGTTACTATGCTGGGGGTAAGATTTCTACGAAATGGCATTTGCCCAACGAATAAAGTATTATTCTCAAACATGATTCATGAATAGTTTGTTGTGGTTTTTTTTATCACGTTTATATGTGTTTTATTGTTGATAGTTCCTTCGCCATTTTTTAAATGATTTTACTTTGTACTTTTGTTTTATGTTTTATGCTGTTGTTTTGTTGCTGTTTGTTTTGTTTTGTATTGTTTTTGCTTGATTCGTTTTTGTTGTTTTGTGTCTGTTTTTTTTTTTTTTGTTTGATTATTTTAAAATGGTTTATATAACAGAATTATACCATTATAATCTCCACAATATGATAGTTAAGATGTAAAATTGTATAAGGAGTAAAATAGCAAATATATAACAGTTATTTTATTGTGAGATGGAATAAATACGAAATGGACCGGTGTGAGAGAAAAAGTAAGGAAGTAGGTTCATTTCAGTAAATAGTTTATTTCTTCGCGGAAGTAAAGTGGTGAGATAGCAAGAGAAATATAAGAGAAGAGAGCCGTAGAGACAAATTAAATCAAGAATGGAGTAGTAAGGACAGAGATAGAGATAGTCTTAGTCAGTATATTGGGCAATAATAGAGGTAGAGAGAGAAGGAGAGAGAGAGAGAGAGAGAGAGAGAGAGAGAGAGAGAAAGAGAGAGAGAGAGAGAGAGAGAGAAAGAGAGAGAGCGCGAGAGAGAGAGAGAAAGAGAGAGAGAGAGAGAAAGAGAGATAGAGAGAGAGAAGGGGGGCATGGGGTAGATCCAACGTGAGATGAAGAGAGAAAGGGTCAGAAAGAAAGAAGAGATGAAGAAATTGAATTGAATTAAATTGAATTGAATTGGATTGGATTGGATAGGATTTGAATATTCTTTACTGTCGTTTAAAACTACAATATAGCGTTTAGATAGAAATGAGTCCGTGAAAATGAAATAAAGTGGGATAGTCTAGCCCTTCGTAAAAAATATGCCGTTAATAAATTGGTCTTTCGGTTATCACCGTAAACCGAGCCTCACCTGAAGTCAAGCGCGACCAACGTAAGCAATTAGTGCAAATAACCTAGCTCAAGGATTGACCACAATGCCTCCACCGAGGATCGAACCCGGAACCCTTCTATCAGCAGTCCAATGCCTTAACAGCTCGGTCGCCGTGACGTATATAGACAAATTAAATGGAATGAGCACTGAAATTGACAAACGTGTTGAATCGCTAAGCTGTAGACTTTTACAGAACAGTGTTTACATAAAACAGATTAACCAATTGTATAATTTGTTACTTTTGCAAGTGATTAGAATTGGAATACATGAAAATGAAAGAGAATGAAAGTTGTTTGCTTTGGGGTTATTGCGTTGTTGTTTTGGTTGTTGTTGTTTTTTTTTTGTCAGGTTGATAAAAAACGAAGGCCGCAAAATCTCATCGCAATTTGAGGGCTCTCTAAATCTAACGTAGCATTGGTAATCTAGTCTAACTTCCTTCAAAAATGCGAAGAAAATTGAGCTGACATAATTTAATTTGCTCTCTTTGGGCGACCTTGTCGAGTGGAAAGGTGCTGAGTGGATTTTGTGGCGGTTTTTGAGATTTTCTGTTCTTGTAGATTTAGTACTACTACTTAATGTGAAAAATTAAAAGTGATTGATAAAGATAAAGAACACATACAACTAGTCTCAATCGTTTTTATTTCATTTACTTGCCATAGTCAACAGCGAACACTACAAGCTGATAACAATAACAATTTGTTGTGAGCTATAGGATTTTTATCTAACCAGACAGGGTTGGATTAACGGCTGGAAGTATTATTTCACAAGAGCTCTTAAAGACAACCACCGCAAATAATAATATTATGCTTGTATACAATAAACAGATAAAAGTTAGAAGTATTGAACGATGGATTGGAACCATCGATCTTTGCAGTGTAAATCCGATTGAGATCCTATGCCACCTATATGGACTAAAAAAGATTGTTTTTATATAATGACTTATCACCAAAGTCTCAAGGCACTTTACGTCTCGTTTATTCCCTCAGCCAACAGCAAACATTTAGCACTGACGAGACATTCACCTGTTGGGTGTGTTACAATTGTTTTTTCGGACAAGACAGCTGTCTTAACGGCCAGGTACTTTATTTCACCAGAGTTCAGTGACGCACAAATTTTCTTGCCCAACGGAAAACCGTGGTAGCAGTTCAATGCCTCTTCCAACTGAGCTAACCACGCCGACTATGTGCTAGGACCTTATTTATGGACGAAGGCTATAAACAAGGTCTGATGTGTGGATAGCTTATAAAACTATTTAGTAAGAGAACTTAGAATGCATCATAGACTTCATTTCAGTCTCGCTAAATTAATCAGGACTTTTGATATAATATAACTTATGACAAAGTCCGGAGTAGCTTGAATCGTTAATAATTATTGTAGCATGACGTATCAAATAAGTCGAAATCGGTGCAGGGTAGGATGGGGCGAGGTGATGGAGTGGTTGTTTCTGAGCTTATTATGAACTTGGTAATGGAAAATATTTTTACAGGCGACAACTAATAAACACTAAATCAAAGACTAAATCTCAATTGATAGTTTAACAAAAAAAAGTATAAATTCTCATTTGAGCTGTTTTAAATTAGGGTTTCTAAAACGTCTTTCGTTTCCTATTACGTAGATGAACATGGATATACTTTCAAGATAAAGCACAAAAGAAAAAACAAAAGAAACATTTCTAACTTGTTTTACTGTTAATAGGTAGCTTTATTTTTAGGTTCAATCCTTATAGCTGTAATGATGGCCGCTGTTAAAGAGTTACTGCGTCCAGCTCCCATTTGTCTCAAAAGTGTTTAATATGTATAGAGACAGAATAGAGACGGATTAGAGACGTAACGGAGCCTTGATTTGGGATCTCCTCGACTTGGTGGCGCTTTGGGGACATGCTTACAATGCTTGGAATTCATTTGGAGATAGCCTATTTGGAAAGATTTAAGTTTCTAACTTCAATTGTTTCCATTAATTGTTTTGTTTAAAAATATTATTGTTAATCTCGCTTTTTTATTATTTTAAGTTTGGTTTGATGTGAGCTTTATGATCAAATGTGAGAGTGGATAGTTTACGCTGGTATTGCTTTTGTGCTGCTTACTTTATGGCTTGCATATCTATAATTTAGTTTTAGGTTTGGTGACAATTTCAACACAGCATATATCTAAAAGTTATTGATAATACCATTTCTATGCAATAATTGAAGGCCTTCATTTTTAATTTTACACAAAGATGAAATTGTCATTGTGTTTATGCTCTGTCGTTGTTGGGGTGGTTGGAGGTGGGAGAGTTGTGTTTATTCTTGTGTTTTGTCGATCTAGTTATCTTAATTTCGTTGTATTTGTTATGATGTAGTTTTGGTTCTGTTTGTTATTATCGGATGTTGTGATTTTGCGGTGGGTTTTTTTTGTGGGATTGGGGTGCTGCTGTGTTATTTCATTTTGATATTTTTGGTGTTTTCTTCTTAATTTGTTTCGTTGTTTGATGCTGTTTGTTTTTGTTTTGTTTTTGCTTTTTGTTTTTTTTTGTTATAGTTTTGTGGGGTTTGTTTTGCTTTTTTGTTTTTGTTGTTTTTTGTTTGTTTGTTGCACATTTTGTTGTTTTTCTATACGTAATTTGGAGAAAACTGAATTATTATGATTCATATGACGAGAGAGTTGGATGGGGACATCTTTCATATTTGAGTGGTTTCGCTCAAACAAATTGGTCGCATAATTTTTGCATAATTTGGTCTTTTTACCGTTTAATTATACGAATAATTTCAGGATTTCATTTGCATAAAACCGGGATGCAAGTCAAGTGCAGAGGTTCCACTGTAATGCCTTTCACTGACTTAACGAGGTGTGGGCCGAGAACGAGTTCAATTTACTCAGAAACGCTTGTAAGTATTTATATTATATGGCTTTGAAAGGGTAAGAAGTGTTTTGATCGGTAGAATAGATTATGGTAATGAACACCTCCCTGATAATTGCCATCGTCGTGTCTGAAGCACCAGATCAAATTAGAACGTAAGTGTTGAGTAAATCATTGAACCTTTATTATGTAAATCTTTCAATCAACTATCCTATAACTGTAACAGGTGACAGAGGATGAAACGTCGCACGTCTAAATGGAAGAATGCCTTGTATTATACAGAAGCAATACTTCTACTTTCATCAAGGGATCATTTTCAGTAGAAAAATAACCTTCTTAGAGTCTTGATATGATATAGCTTGTGCCGCGAACTGGGGGAAAGGGTAGAAGGAAACAGACGTTTTGGTACATTTACTGTTACATTATTACAATTAATAAAAAATAGAAACAGGTTGGATGCACTCTACATTATAACGACAAAGACAAAAATTGAATGTTTCGGTAAGAACCTTTGTCAGCAGACAGATTAACAGACAAAAAAAATGAATAAAAGAGAAGATAGGGCCTAAATGATAGGTAGTTAGGAAGGCCTAGAGACGTAACTAGGGATCTGATAAATTATTGATACATCATTATAATTAGATCCTTTGCTACAGTCGTTATATCTTACACCAGTTCATTTGTTTCTTTCATCTAAGTAATGTACCGAAATTTATTTTTTAATTATATTTTGTCTGTCTATTTCTAACGTTAACAAACAATTATTTGGGTAACGTTTTTAATATTTGAAAATCTTTACATCATAATGTGCTAGTCTTTTCTTTCACTATCGTCTCATTCAAATACTATTTTTCACTTCTTAAACTATTCAAACAATTATTTTGGGTAACTTTTGAATTACTTGAAAGTCTTTACATCATAAACGGGTCTTGTTTTTTAACTGTCGTCTTAGTCATGTACCACTTTTCAATTTCTAAGCTATTCAAACAATCGCTCGGTGTTACTTTAAGATCAAAGAGTAATCATCAAGAGGTTTACTATCCAACAGCGCGTGATTGCCTTTATATAGTCAATTTTCTTTTCAATGAATTACCTTTCTAGACCACTTGGAATTAAATTATGTGTGACCTATTATTAATGGAACACTATAATTGATATTAAAATCACTCAAAAACTAGGCCAAGTAATAAATATCAAGTAATATCTCTCAATATTGAATTGTAATATTTTTGAAAAGAGATATTGATATGAAACTTTATCGGTGTAAACTAATTATAACACTATAATAATATTTTCATTGCTATTAATTATATTCATATTATAAGGGGAGATACGTGAAAGTTATAATAAAACTTAATTACTGTCATTTTGCTAATAAGTACATAATATAAAACGATTACATGCGTTTTTCTTTGAATTTGTCATACTATAATCATATTTTCGTTACGTTTAATGTCTACAAAGTTATGTGATTGCAAAGCAATTAAACTTATTAATTTTTTATTGATGATCAGCGTACAAAAATAATCAATGAAATAAAACGGGCGTTCAATATTCAAAATACTGCTATTTAACGATAATAAATACACTTAGACTTCTAGAATGTCATCTTCGGAATGCAATGAATTATTTTAGTATCATACTTAAACTTTTATTTTGTTGTAGGAATGTGATTTGATTGTAATAGGATTATAAAACATATCTAGTTAAGCATTGGGTTTTTAGAAATAACATTTCGTCGATGGTGTTTTGATTAGACATATTATCAATTATCAAGTAATTCCGAATGAATCAATGAGATATTTATATTGATATATGATAATAGAAAAATCATATTTGTGGAACATGCATGATATATCCAGCTATGTTGCATCTATTACGTAAAGCTCCGTGATAACAACATTGTCAATAAAGAAATTACCTTACTGATTAAAGACCACTAACTCTTTTAGCTTAAAGAATGTTGACACGTTATAATAGTTATAATTGACAGTGATCGGGCCGAAAGAAATGTTTGGAATAATGAATACCCACATACAAAAAAGGCATAAACCGTTATATTTCAGAAAAAAATGCAACAACTCAAGAGGTTTATAAAACAAACTCAAACTTTTGCTATTAATATCTAGTAGAGTAGAGTAGAGAGTGTGAATCATTTAAAGCGACATACTACGTTCTACTTGGGTACTATGAAATTGTAAGAGTCATCTCTACTTCTTCTTTCTACTACATAAATTAATTTTCTCTCCCTCTCTTTCGCCATCTCTCTCTCGCTCTCTCTCTTTTTTTCTCACTCTTTCTCTCTCACTATCTTTCTATCTCTTTCTCTCTCCCTCTCTCGCTCTCTCTCTCTGTCTCTCTCAACCTCTCTCTCTCTACCTCTCTCTCTCTTTCTCTATATCTCTTTTTCTACCACTCTAACCCTCGTCGTACTAAGATATTTTGTTGTTTCATTCTTTCATTGCCACCCTCCCCCACCCCATCTCTTTGTGTACAAATGTATCCGTCTATCTATCTATCTATTTATGGCTCTTGTGTATCTATCTATCTATTTATGGCTCTTGTGTTGATGCAGTTATGTGTGTTGATGCAGTTATGTGTGTTGATGCAGTTATGTGTGTTGATGCAGTTATGTGTGTTGATGCAGTTATGTGTGTGTTTTGCAGTCAGGCTTGTCTATTCTCATACTGGTTGTATTTTGTATTTTGTGGATCAGCTTAAATTGAGAAATCTCTATTCTTGGAACTTAAGAAACCATCCCGATTACTCACGTTCCACAGTTACTGATATGGCGTGTACAGTGAAACCTCTGTAATTGGGACCCTTATAGATCGGGAAGCCCGACAAATTGGCACGATTTCCTAGGCAACCAATTGCTAATAAATTCAGTATAGACAAAGTTCTTTCTTCTTGACAAGGCGATTCGATGAGACGATCGTGGGTTCGAACACCGATCTAACTGTATTTTTTTCATTCTTTTTTCCCCTTCTTTCGCTTCTATATTGTATATTCAGTGGTTTCCTTAATAATTCTTTGTCTCTTATTGTAATAAATTCAGTGTATTTACCACAATAAAAGTGGGGACACCCGATTATAAGGGATTATATTATTCTAATCTACCAAGGCGTCCGAAATAGCGCTGTGGATCAATTGTAGTTAATTCAATAGAGTTTGTTGTCAGGTATTTAATGCCGATCCCCGAGTTTCCAGATTAATGAGAATGACAATTATTAAAAAGATACAAAAGTATATGTTATAATTAGTTTTTTGTTTGTTTGTTTTTGTTTTTTTTTGTGTGTGTTTGTTATTGTTTTATCTTGCGGTTTTCTTTGTTGTTTGTTTTTTTTTATATCTAGACAGTCATGGAGCTAGTCAAGTTAAAGGCATGCGAATGGATATTATCAAGCTTTGAGAAATTCGGTGGTATCCGACGGTAGGAAAGGAGCACGCGCCCTGATTGGTCGTTCGCATATCTTTGTGACAACCAGGAAGTCTCAACCACCGACCAACGTGACGTCACTCATTAGTCAGACAAGACAGCAGACGTCTGTCCAAAAGGTCACAAGTGGGAAAATTAATTACCACGGCCGGACACAGGCTCCGTGTCACTGACCATCAACCTATCGGTGAACTGTGCTACTTACACCTCATCCGCAATAGAAGTTTTCCTCCAACGAGAAACATTGCACTGGTTATATTAGGATTATCAGCATATTCATTCTCCACTGATGACTGTCTTTAGCTAAATAAGGAAGTACCCCCCCCCCAATCCCTAGCAATGCACTCTTCCGATCATTTTGAACTGATGTGTTGATCCACAGTAGTAGACAAGGAAGCCAGTCATAATTCACCATAGGCTTAATATTGATGGATTTCTTTAATTAGCGAAACTCACGATGATTTTTTTTCGATGCTAAAGAAACTAGGAATGTTTGGTTCTCTGATGGTAATAATACTCAGTGGTCTAGTGGTTAGGCATTCAGCGCATAGTGGAAATGGGTGGCGCTCTAATCAACTTTGAGGCGGCGCAATCTTAAATCCTAGGGCAAGTTATGTTTTTCTACACCCATAGTTGTTTCTCTCATTCTCCCCCACCTCCACACTCACACTTAGGTACAATGAGAAACGGCTCGTAAGCAGTGATTGATATTATCAGAATGATATAGTGACGCGCCTATCTGGTAACTCTCTTGTATGCTCCACAAGGAGTTGAGATTCATTGAAATGAACAGGTTTTGTGGGAGCATCTTTGTAAAGCGCTTTGAGCATATTAAAAATAAGTGGGAAAGTGCTTTATTCATGAAAGAAATTTAATGAGTGTGAGGAATAATTCACTTGTAAAAGCTCTTTTCGATAAATTGATGGTCTGTATTTAAGACAAATTAATATACAATACATTATTCAAGTAAATCTAGCAATGCCAAATTTACATAATAAATTAATATGAAGACAACATCCTTCCTGGACTAGATCAAAAGCGTGAGTGATACTGTAAGGATAGAGTATCAAAATGCCACCGTAGAGCAAGGAGAATGAATAAAATAGAAACAGGTTGGATGTACTCTTTTCTTCTCGAGTTGACTTGTCCTCTCCCCTTTTTCATTTCTTGTTTGTTTGGGTTTTGTTTTTTGTTTTTTTGTTGTTTTTTTTTTGTCTGTCTTTCTGTCTGCTGACAAAGGTTCGTACCGAAACGTCCAGTTTATTTATTGTCATTGTCATCTTTTGTAGAGCGCATCCAACCTGTTTCTATTTTATTCATTGCAAGGATAGACAGCATAAATCACATGGTTCCTCAGTCACATGACCGAAATAGGAATTCACTAATGCAATATTGAATAACAGATTAGAAAGAATAAATAGTAAAACAATGTAAGGATCTTTCTCAATGAGTGTGAGACCTAAACGGAGCAGAGAGTCGGAATTTGTCCTGCGTGAATTTGTTCACAGTATACACGTAATATGCGTACGCCTTGTTAGCAATGCGCTAATCTGAGGACTAATTTGTTGTTTTTAATGCATTTTTTTCTTGTCACAGAAATATTTTTGTGTGATTATGATTTTCTGTCGTTGATGCTGCTGTCCTTCACTGAGTATTTGTGAGAGGTTGTGTATGATGATGCATATCTGTTGTTGTTGTTGTTTGCTTGTTTTTGTGTTGTTGTTTTTTATTTTTGGGGGGGGGGGTGTTGGGAGGTTTATTTGTTTGTTAATTTAATATGCAAATGTATATAGCACCCAAAATGCATTAGAAAACAATTCAATGGCTGAAATGCGCTATAATAAAGCACTAAAAAAGCTACATGCTTCAAATTTAGCATGAGGTTGGCATTTACTATTATGAAGATAAAGTTTATCATTAAAAGTTGTTTAATTGAATCATGTATTTTTTTAAATAAAAAAAAAACTTTAGGATGTAATCCCTCTTATTTACGCCTATTTGTTTCACATTCCATCATTTTTATATCTATAAATATCTGCCAAATAGAGAACAATTAATTTGAGATATTTTTTCATGGGTTGTTTTTTGAGGTTATTTATTGCTGATGTGCCACGATTGATGAGACTAGGCCTAGACGCTTACCAAGGAAGATCCTTTAGCTGAAATGAACACTCTCTATATATCGTCGGTCCGGGGCAAGACTCCGACAACCGCCAAATGACCAAAATTTTTTTATTTGATAAAATCAATC
>JAUEKR010083030.1:0-10236 GCA_031762895.1 Corambe burchi
CATCTCTTTTCCATTCTCTCTTCCTCTGTCCTCTCTTCTCCCTTCCCCTCTCGCTTCTCTTATTTCTTCCTCTTTCTCTCCCTTCCCCACTCATCCTCTCTCTCTTTCCCTCTCTTTCCCTTTCTCTCTCTCTCTATCTCTCTCTTCTCATCTCTTCCCGTCTATCTTCCCTCCTCTCTTCCTTTCTATTTCTCTCTATCTTCCTCTCTTTTTTCTCACCTCCTCTCTCATCCTCTCTCTTTCTCACTTTCTCTCTATCCCTCTCTCTCTCCTTCCCTCTCTCTTCTTCTCTTCCTTTATGTCTCTTTCTGCTTCTCTTCCTCTCTTATCTCCCCTCTCTCTACCTCAATTTCCCTCTCTTCCTCCCTCTCTCCCCTCTCTCTGTCCTTCTCTAATCTCTCATTCTCCCTCTCTCTTTCCTTATCCTTACCATTTCTCTTCCTTTCTCTCTCACTTTCTCTCTCTTTCCCTTTTTTCCTCTTTCTTCTCCTCTCTTTTCCCTCTCTAATCCCCTCTTTTTTCTCTTCTCTCCTTCCTCTCACTTCCTTCTTTCGTTCTGTCACTCTTTCTCTCTATTTCTCTATTCTCCTCTTTCCATCTCTTTCTCTCTCTCTTTTCATTCTCTCTTTTCTTCTCTTTTCCCTTTTCTCTCTTCTCTTCTCCCTGTCCCATCATTTCCCTTCTCTCTCTCTCTCTTTCTCTCTCTCTCTCTCTCTCTCTCTGTCTCTCTCTCTCTTTCTTCCTCGCTATTCCTTCTCTCTCTTTCCCTCTCTTTCCTTCTATTTTTATCTCTTCACCTCTCTTCCCCCTCTCTCTTCCCTTCTTTTCCCTCTATATTTCCATCTCTCTATCCCTCTCTTTTTCCTTTCTCTTTCTCCCTTTCTATTTTCCACGAGAAGGGAGAGATAGAGAGGGAGAGAAATAGAGATAAAGAGATGGAAAGAGAAATGGAGATAGAAAAAGTGAAAGAGAGAGAAGAGGGGGAGAGAGAAAGGAGAGAGAGAGAGAGAGAGGAGAAGGAGGAGGCAAATACAGCCCGCACTAGGCCTAGCATTCACTAAGGCCTATAATAACAGTTATACACTGACTAGCAAGTGAGGTACAAGCGAGCGCTGTCGGTTGACCTCAGTAAGGCCGCCATCACCGCCATGCTGCGAGTACATGACGGGGACTGCGAGTGAGACACTACTGAATCTATAGTAGTATAATATCTTTGGTTGGGTCTAACATCTAGACTAGTCTGCTCGGATATGAAAGAAAAAAATTGAGGTCCCGCGTTTACATCTAAGAAATAAATAAAAAATACCTTGGTTATTTAACATCACAAAGAGCAGGCTGTTAAAAACGCAAAATCTGAGTAAAATTTGAAAAAAATATGCCCTGTCAACAGCAAAATTCAAATGCAATTGAATCAGTTAACAAAATGGAAAGAAGAAAAAGAAGAAGACGAAGAAAATCTATATTATCAATCTTACCCCTGGAATGAGCTTCTTTCACCATAGTATCGAATATGTTCATGTCACCGAAGATAGGATCGACACTGCGGTAATCGGATATATCGTAGCCCATGTCTTTCATTGGAGACTTGAAGAACGGGCTCAACCAGATGGCCGCGATACCAAGTTCTTTCAAGTAATCGAGTTTCTCTATCACACCTAGAATTAAAAAAAAAACAGCAAAAAAAAAAAAACAACAACAAAAAAACAACACTTTAATATCTATATAGCGCTTTCAAACTTATTTTTTCAATGCTCAAATCTCTTTCCAATGGGCCTCCGATAGGGGCTGTTCATTCTAATACCATCTCCACTAGTCGTGATGTATACGGAAGACTTGCATGAAAAGGTGCAACATTCTAGCATTTTAACAATATCCATCTTTTCCTATGACTGGGTATTCATTGGGCCCGAGTGGGATGATAAGTTGTGTGTAGAAACCTTTACCAAAGATGTAACTTTGCACCACCGATAAGCAGATTCGAACTCACGACATCTCTATCCTAATGTGAGTGACTTACCATCAGGCCACATGGGATATTATGATATGAATGCATGATATCAAAGGTACAAGGCAGCAGCAATGACAACATCAGCAAAATTAGCAATAGCAACAGCAACAGCCGCAATATCAATAACGGCATCAAAAACATCAACAATAAGAACAGCAACATCGACTACAATGAAACCACCATCACAAATAGTTATTTCAGCAACATAGAAAACGTCAGCAACAACAGCAACAACATCAAAAACATCAACACTAATAGTTATTTCAGCAACATAGAAAATATCAACAACAGCAACAACACCAGAAACATGAACAACAGCAAACACTATAGCAATAAAAGCCTAAGCAAAAACAACAGCAACAGCACCAGCGACAGCAGCATCAACAACAACAGCAAAATTAACAGGAAGAGGAGCATCAACAACAGCAACAAGAGCAACAGCAGTAACTACAAGCGAACTACCAACCCCTAATCATGGGTCAACCAATTTAACTCATGCTATGATTCCTTTGACTTCGTTTATCTCTTCCTGAATAATCGTTGATCTTCTCCATGTTTTCCTTCTTTATCTATCCCTGGGATATCTAGTAAAATGATAGCTAATAGGTCTGTAGTATTAGACTAAACGTTATTTAATAACAATTAATTAAAAATGTACAGTATAATCCAATTGGGACGTCGGAGCGGAATTGGAAACAATCCCAATTAACCGTGTTTCCCGATTTCAAGAGTAGATTGGTTATAACAATTTGTGGCCTGGAACTTCGTGCTAATTTAATTTAATTTCTTTTCCGCGTACTGAGGGTCGCGATAAGAGTTTCTATGGCATAAATTAATCTTTCTTTAGCCTTCGTCATAGTAAAGTTGACAAACGTGCGTGCTTCTGGTAACTTGTTATGTAGATAAAAAAGGGATTTATAACATGAAACGAAAGTAACCATTGTGAAACTTGCTTGAAGCGTCTGGAAATTTGGTATTTATTCATTTTTATTAGCGATAAGGGTCTAGAGAATTTTTTGTTTAATCTACGAAACAGCTCACACATACAGACAAGAATGATTCACGCAATCACTCGTTTCTTTTCCAGGACAATTCACGAATGGAACAGACACCGCGCACACATCCTCAACTCATCAGACGTAAGAGCGTTCCAACCTGTACTTCGACGTTGATGTGATACCCATTTTGGAGTTTATCTATTGATCATTCCAAATTCAAATACAGATACAGCAGTTGTTGAACTCAAATATCGTACAGCGGCCACAACCGACTGAAGTATCAATATTACTATTACACCAAATTCGGTGCGAGGACATCTGGTCTCTGTCCTTGGATCGCAGATCAGCTAATGACTGCATAACATACTATTATACAACAAATATACACTCACCATGACCACTCCCGAATGAAGTACTGGATCGTTGTGACGATCAGCCAGCGACAGAAGCTGTATGGAGCACTGATATATCTTCAGATAACGTCGGCCTTCATACGGGAAATCTAACATTTCATCGAGGCGAATGCAAAGAAGAATGAAATATGTCTTCCTACTTCATTATGACCTCGCACTTACCTTGTAAATCTCCAACGCCGTCTCCATTGGTGTCCTTAAATGACCTTGGGTAGATCTGATATATGATACCAGTTTTCCACCATGAGAGGTTGTCGTTTGGTGCAGGGGAGAATGTGGTGACATCGTCAAAGTCGTACGCACCAGCTTGTACGCAAGGGAGCATTGATAGTGGCGACGAGGACAAAGTGAGAAGGACACACGCGATGAAGAACATGACGCGTCCGTTGTATGAGGCGCTCACTACCATATGCCGATCAGGTTGATTCACGATCTGCGTGAATGATGCAGATATTATTATGAGGAAAGGTGATGATTTGAAGAGTTTAAAAAACAAACAAACCAAAATGCCCCCCCCCCCCCCCCCCTTAAGAAAAATCAAACGAACAAAAAATAACAAACTAACCCTCTCCACCCCCACTAAAAAGAATAAAAATTCACAGCCACCAGTAGAACCAACAAAAGCAAAAACAAACGACAAATAAACGAAATTAACAGCAAAATACCAACAACAAAAAAAAAACAGAAAAACAACAACAAAACAAACAAGCAAAGCGAGCCAACAAGATATCAAACATTACAAAGACGACCGAAAAGAAAGAAATAATACCCAACATCACCCTACCTACCTTAAAAATGCAGCAATAACAAAATGGATACGAAATGACAACAATAGCAGCAACAAAAAAAAAAGAAACAATAAAAAACCCACCAAAAATATCAATAAAACAAAAACAAAAACAACATCAAGCCAGAAAACAACAACCCCAAAACAACAGACAAAAACTATATAAACAACTACATAATATATAGTACACAATGAAATATAAAATGTAAAGCATAAAAGTATAAGCGTCATGTAATCAGAATAGTGATGAAAATCTAAAGCGAAAAAAAGATTAAATTTGAGTTTTGATTTAATAAGACTTAATGATCCTGAGCTACGAATATACCCCGTTAATAAAAAAATTGGGTGCCAGGAATTGAAAAGATCTCTCACCAATTTTGCGACATATTTTAGGCTTGATCAAGTTCGTCTTGTCAGAACATGATCTGAGGTTTCGCGTAGGGACATATATTTGTTATAGTTCTTTGAAGTACACAGGGTAAACAGTAGCTATGGTCTTATAAACAGTAATACATATCTCATATACAATTCTTTTTTTCAACTGGCAGCCAGTGAAGTCGCTTCAATGATGGAGAAGCGGATGTACATCTATTTTTAATCAATATCATTCGCGCAGCATTGTTTTGAACCACTTGAAGGCGATTAAGATTTTGTTTCGAAGTATTTGCAAGGAGCGAGTTACAATAGTCCACTCTTGACAAGACCAAGGAGTTAACCAATAGCTCAATGATATGTTGGGACAAAAGATGCCGGATTTTCCTAATTCGAGAAATTGCAATATTAACACATTCAATGAGATGACCCACTTGTTTGGTTAGAATCGAAATAAACTCTAAGATTTTTAATATTTTGGGGGAAATTGATGACGTGGTCCCCAAAAGTGTTTGACGAAGTAGATATTTGTCGAACCACTTCAGGTCTATCACAAATCATCACTTCAGTTTTATCATCATTGAGCATTAATTTGGTCGAAAACATGCACTCCTTAATCTTGCAAAGACCTGACTCAAGTAAAAAAATCAGGTCGTTGAAATTTTGAACAGTAGCACAATTATATAATTGTGAATCATCCGCATAAAAATTGTATCTCATTTTAAACTTGTTAATTGCTGAACCAAGAGGTTTGGTATAAATGGTAAAAAGCACAGGTCCAAGGACAGAGCCTTGTGGTACACCAAATTCCCAAATATGGTAATTTGATCTAACACCATTCACCACAACAGTCTGCCGGTGTTCTGTTAAGTATGACTGAAACCATTTCAAGGTATTGCCTTTTATCCCAAATGTATGTTCAAGATGCGTTAGTAGAATGTCGTGGTCAATGGTGTCAAATGCAGCCAAAAGGTCTAAAAGGCAAACAATCGAGACATTATTATACATCGCATTTGTGGTTATATCATTAAATACTTTCAAAAGAGCTGATTCAGTACTCTGATGCTCTTTGTAAGCGGTTGCCCCAAACCGTTTGAATTCAGGTGATATTTCAATTGGTGTAGGACAACTTGTTCAAGACGTTTTGAAATAAAAGACAGATTTGAAACCGGGCGATAGTTCTTTAGGTTATTTTTGTCAGGTGATGGCTTCTTTAATAAAGGGCGAACAACTGCACTTTTGAAGCTGAGCGGAACTATTCCCGATTTCAAAGAATCATATATCAATGAAGTGATTATGTATGTAAGTGGCTATCGCGTTAGATCTCTTGCCAACAGTTTTGAGTTGTAACACTCGTCAGTTCTTTCCATTTGTTCTTGTCACGGGCGAGAGAGCGAAATGCTTCCAGGTGTTGTTTGGTTTTTAGCTCGTTGAAGACTTCCGGGACCGCGTACGAATGCTCTACCACCTGTTGTGGTATTGCGATGATTTCCTCAAGATCTTTGCTTATCAAGTTTGGAAGGTTGCATAGTGGTCTTCCACGGTGTTTCGGGCCGCCGTTATTAAAATATGTTGTCATTGCTGTCTGGGCCGGGGTGTCGTTATTGAGGCGCAGGACGTGTCCAAGCAACCGTCGTCTAGCAGCTGTAACAGTCACACTAATTGGGTTGCAGCGGCATCGTTGGTAAAGGTGCTCTGTTGTTATCTTTTATTCCCATTTGATACCTAGTAATTGTCTAATAATAATGAAGTGATTGATGGAATAAAATTTTCAATACAAGACGAAAAGATAAGAGATGGAAGGGGGTCAAGTTCGCATGTCTTGATTGTGGATTTTAAAATAATGTCACAAACTTGGGTTTCAGTCACCGGTTGGAAGGTGTTAAGTCCATTCACAATGAAATTTGTGTTATCAGAAATACCCCCACTAGAGTCAAATTTTGTTCGAATATTCTTAACTTTGTCATGGAAAAACGTCGCGAACTCATCTGGCTATTGTTTGGTGTTACACGCAAAGTGTACATTTTGGACGGCCAAGGAGTTCATTCAAGGTGGCATACAAGAACTTGACTGTTCGAATTTCTCTAAAAAGTATGCCGAGGACCGTGGGTTTGAGTCCCGTTCTAATTTTCATCTTTCATTATTTTTCTATTTTTCTTTCGCTTCTAATTTGTCTATTCTATGATTTCCTTAATAATTCTTTTCTCTTGTTATTATTGTATTTAGAGTGGTATATTGATGATATAATTGATACGAGGTATAAAGCATGCATTGTTAAGAGCAAATATGGATCTATGTCAAAATGTTCCAGAAATGGACACAGAACAATTGTATTTTGAGACGACGGTATGAATAAAAGGACATTCAAGTTATTTTAATGAAGTGATATCACGTTAGTAATAATTTTAATCAATTTGACTTCTACACTAAGATAGTACTACAGTATAACATAACCACAATCGATTTTTTTCCGACAGCTGGTAAAATTAATTGAATGGGCAATGCACGAGTTGTTGAATGATATGACAATGACAACAATAACTTCAAAACTCTGCATATTTCAATATGCAATAAACAACATGTTCTGTTTCTATCAAAATAACGTTATACCGAGTGGACGTACATGCAAATGGCACCAAACATGTCTTGAATAAATTCTACATACTATGCATAAAATCATATTTTGCTTGACTAAGTACTTTCTTTTTGTGTCATTCAATTTTTTTTATCGGGGAACCGAAAAAAACCCTCCAACAAACAGAAACAACAAAACAGCAAACAAAAAAAAAAAAACAAAAAAAAAAGCAGCAACAAAAAAGCAACAACCACTGAAAACACAAATAAGCAAAAACGAAACAAAAATAAAAAGCAAGGAAAAAAGAAGAAAAAAAAACAAACAAAAACAACATGCAAACAAAACAAAAGCAATACACACGGTATTATGTACAATAGTAGCACCCTAGAACAGTATGACAATTTGATACATTAAGATACTTTTCACCACCTAAACGGTTTGTTTGTCTCAAGTTATAAATTATATTGATTAAAAGTTATCTGCCATGTTGGCCGAGCGGTTATGACATAAAAACTGTATGACAAACAGGATCTTCGCGGATAGAGATTTGTATAAAGAAAAAAACAAGCAAACAAAACCCCCCACAAAAAGCAACTAACAAACCAGAAACAACAAATACAAAACAAACCAAAAAAAAAAAAAAAACGAAAAGAAAGATGTATATTTATAAGAGTGATTTGATAGTCAATTATAACATTGGCTGATGTTTCAGGTTTTTTAGAAACAAAATCCTGTTTGAAAATAACCACTACTATCTAGAGAATAATCCTGAACGATTATTTTTAATAATATAGAACTTACTTATGAAACAGTTATATTCTACAACATTAAATGTCCTAATTTCAATAACGTTACAGCGTATTTTATTTGTTAAACATAATATATGCAATCCACTGATTAGTGAATAGAGTCTATTAATGTTTATTTCCATCAGTGATAATGATAGGATTGAATTACTTACTAGTTCATAATATACACTGTATTCTTGAAATTATTTAAATATTAATCACATTGACATTACCTTCTGCTTTTCAAGTTTCCGATAATTGCTTAACCTAGGGCTAGGTCTACCTAATGACGACCGATATCAGTTGCTGCTTAAATATTGTACAAATGAATATTGATAAGCATTTTTACTTGATTTTCGGAATGGTTACCTTAGTATACTATTGTCCATTTACAAATCCATCTTTTAAAAGTACTAACTTCATGTTAGATCAAATTAATCTATTGAGTAAAAACGGCTCCCGTAGCAATTGCTGCTTAAACATATATTGCGGAGGTTTTATCTGCATCAGTTTGGTTGAAATTAGTATCAATTTTAACAAATCCACATCCGCCTATAAGTCCATCGTTTATAAACACATTTTAATAAAACATTATGCTAGATAATATTCATGTCAATTTATAAGTATAAGTCCTGGGTTAAAAATAACAACAACCAACTTTACTTAAACTTAATGTTGTATAATTAATTCATTTGGTAGAAACTGCTTGCTTAACAATTATTACTTATAACATATTAAAATGTAGCAATGATATATAAGCTTAATAAATTTAAATGTCTACCATAACTAATTCATCTCCGCATAATATAAGCCCATTGTTTAAATGCATCAACTTTGTCTAAGCCATGGGTTAGATCTAACTAATGACGACCGATATCAGTATATAATGCTTGAATTATTATTGCAATGAATGAATGTTAATAACGAGTTATATTTGATATTTGAATGCTTGCCTTAATATAATCATGTCCATTTACAAATCCATCATTTAAAAGAACTAACTTCATATTGATTAAAGTAATTTATTTAGTAGAAACTGCTCACATAGCTATTATTGCTAATTATGCGTCAAAGAATTAACAATGAAATAAGTTTGATAATTTTAAATGGCAATCGTAACTAATTAATGTCCGTATGTAAGCACATCGTTTAAATGCAACAGCCTTGCCTAAACCTTGGGCTAGATCTAGCTAATGAAGACGAAAGTAGTAACTGCTTAAAATATTTCGATGAATGAATGTTGATTAGGATTTATTATTCATGATAATCTGAATGATTACGGCAATAAATTCATGTACCTAGAATAATAGTTCCATTTTGGTTTAGACCAAGCTAACTTATTAAGTATAAACTGCTCCCTTAGCAATAACAGCATATACTATATTGCAGAGGTTTTAGTGGCACCATATGTGTTCAAATTAATATCAACTTTAACTAATTCATGTCCGCTCATAAGCCCATTGTTTAAAAGCACATTTGGCAAAAACATTATGTTAGATATAAGTAATAGAAACTGTTAGGTTAACAGTAACTGCTTCTATATCTATATATTATTATATATTTTAGGACTTCAGAGTGCTGGAGTCAGGCTACAGACTAAACTTTACAAGCTACAGGCTTCACATTTTGCAGGAAGTTGGCATAATTTGGTACTGAAAAGATGAATTATATCATCAAAAGTTGTTTGATTGAAGCATAGGAACATTTGAGGCAAGAGGTATTAATAAATCATAATAAGAGACAAAGAATTATTAAGGAAACCCCAGAATAGACAATATAGAAGCGAAAGAAGATGAGAAAATAATGAAAAAATCACAGTTAGAATGGGGCTCGAACCCACAACCCTCGGCATCGAATCGCCTTACCAAGAAGAAAGAGCTCCTCTATATATTGTCTATTCTGGGGTTTCCTTAATAACTCTTTGTCTCTTAATAAGATTGGAGCATGTATTTAAAAAAAAAAAAAGACTTAAGTATGTAATTCCTCTTATTTACTCTTTTGTTTTTGTTTCGCAGTCCATCTTTTTAAATATCTATAAATATCTCCCATATAGAATACTTTTTATTTCAGATTTTCCCTGTTTTTCTTAGAGGTTATTTTTAGCTGATGGGAATCGGTTGTAGAGACTAGGCCTACGCCTGCACATTTTCCAAGTTAATCCTTTAGTTGAAATGAATATAGTTTCTCTCACTGAATCTTTCTACCCATATCTCTCACGCTCTCTCTTTCTCTCTATCTCTCTCTCTCTCTCTCTCTCTCTCTCTCTCTCTCTCTCTCTCTCTCTCTCTCTCTCTC
>JAUEKR010083141.1:0-10236 GCA_031762895.1 Corambe burchi
TTACCGATAGAGCGTTGTTATAATATACTATTTATATTGCACTCGTGCACAATGATGAGTCTAATGTGTCACTACAATAGAGCCTCTCTAATTGAGACAACTAGGAGGATTCGGAATTTGTACCGATTACCCGGGTTTTCCAATTAATGTTATACTCTACACTCTCTTGAAAACATCTTTTTATGGGATTTCATGCCAATTCGGAGAGCATTCCGAAAAATTTGGGTTCCAAAAACCTAGTTTTAATATAAAGAAAAGCTAATACAGTGGTTCATTTTGGGTATAAGTAGCATTTATGATATATAATATTATAGAGTTGATGAAATAAATGGGTATATTATAAGATTTTTATTATTTCATTTGATTACTATCTATTATGCATTTCTCTTTATCAATACAATCACTGCATGCGTTTGTATTTTCAATCGAGAAAAGTGTCAACTGAAGGAGGTTTTCAGCGTTTGGTCGAGGAGCAGCCGATTATCAAGGGAGATTATAAACTGACATTCAAAAGGAAATGGAGGACTTAGAAGTCTACAAACTGGAAATGATAGTGATTAATACGCTTGCTGATTTGACCTTTCCATTTTGGATTAGGCTAAGCGGGCACAGCAAAATTATTGGATAGGTAGATGCGGGTTTGTTTTTGTGTTTTCATTTACATTTTCATACACAATAATACCAGATAATTGGCCAGCATTAACATTAGCCATAAAGAAGATGAACATTTTTCAGTTTTCAATAAACTCGATAGGTATATACAAATTGCCCTGTTGTGACGGGTGTTTTGTTTTGTTTTTAATTTGTATCCTATTTGTTTGATGGTGGGTTATTTCTTTGCTTAATTTTTTTTTTTTTTGCTTTTGGTGCTCTTATAAAATATGTTGTTTTCGTTTCAGTATTTGTATGCTAGATGCTAATACAGGATTTGTGTTAAATAATTCGTAGTGTGTTATCATATTCTAATTGTTTTTAATTGGAGGTTTTCTGTTTGCTATGTGTTTACTTTTATTGGTTCTCTTTTGTTATTGGTGATACATTTATTTTTCAAAGAGAGAATTAATTTATTCGAGTTGAATTTGTCTTTTGCTGTAGTCGTTTGTAGTTGCCCAACTATGGCAGTATTCTAAGGCCACAAACCAGGATACTGAATCACCTATGATAGAAGAGCATATCTACCATCTATCCTACTCAATTTTCTTAATACAAGAAAACTTCTTGACCAAGATATAATAGGTGATACTTTCTTGGCTCTCACCTTCTGAATCTAGGTTATGAGTCCAGTTTGGTTAGGGTTTTTTTATTCTTCATTTTCACCATTCTTTCGCATCTTTATGGTCTACATTAAGGTTATCTTCATAATTAGGTCTCTTATTATCGTTTACTGGATCTTTAGAGTGACTGAACAGACGATTGGTGATACGTTTGTACATGTCTATGCCGACACCGCTTTTCTTCTTCTTTTTTATGCTTGTTTTTGTTGTTGTTGTTGTAATGCTAATTATCTCCTATTTCATTTAGGCCCTATCTTCTCTTTGAGCTGTCCTCTCTTTATTATTTTGTCTTGTTATATATCTGCAGACGACGGTTCTTATCGAAACGTTCAGTTTTTGTCTTTGTCTTCCTTATGTAGAGCGCATCCAACCTGTTTCTAGTTTAGTCATTTAACTCCGATGAACAATTTCTTGTTTATTGTGTTTCACCGTGATCGGAGCGTCGTTAATGTTCAGCGCCGCCGGCAAATAAACTTGTTCAAGGGTTAACCACGATGACTTTGACGGGAATCGAACCACTGACACTATAATCCGCAATCCAATGCTCTAACCGCTCAACTACCATACTAATGATGATGATCTGCGTTGATCCATTTACATGCCCAAACGGGTGATATGTTTACATGTTATGTACCTACTGATATAATAAAACTATATAATATAGTCCTGCTTTTAAGACCATAAACAATATTATCACCTCCATAGTTGTGTCGTAGACGCCGTAGAGTCTGAGAATATAATTGGTTTATCACGCTCAGACGTTCGTATTTATGTCTACGTCAATCAGAAATGTCAACATTTACATACAGATCGGATATATTATGATATACTAGTTTTGTGATAATGAATAAATATTATTATATAATTTTATTGTCATGTTATTGTCCAGTATCCTGTATCGACGTCAATTCTGGCATCATTGCTTTGTTATACTAAAATTATGATTCTATCTCTGCAGTAAGAAAATGCCTGATTAACTGAAAATGAAAGTTATGCAATAATTCCGCTTTTGTCAATATCTTGATATAACTTTACTCCACACGAAACTACTTTGGAACACAACATTGTCACACTATTATATACGTTTTTTTAATACTTACAAAGAAAACTTCACCATAAAAACACTATTAGCATCTTTTCGTGACATGATCAAATTCATTAGCGTTCGGTTAACTTCTGGAGATCGAATATCAAGTTTGCAAAAACGCAGCGTAAGCGCCGTAAAGCGTATGAGAGTGAATATGGTGAAATCGTACACTGAATCGTCTATTACCATCACGTAGATTCTAGTTTAATTTCTACGAATATAGTAAAGCATGAGTCCCTCTTAGTATACAGAATATACGGTGCAGTGTATCATAACATCAGCAGCAAAATGAACCAACGGTACTTGACTAACTGGTTCCCGTCCCACTAAGAATACAGCAAATAGCATACGCAATGCACCTTGATCATACGTGTGAATGACCGTGGGTTTTTTTAAGCAAATGGAATAACATTGATAACATAAATCACTCTTTCATGCTGGATATAGATTAGTATCTGCACTATCCAGATTATGATGGAAATATAAAAGTCATCAAGTCTTGTGTGCTCCTGAATTAGGTATAGGTTTGTTATTATCTAATATAATATACTATGATGTATGGTGAATGTGTATAATCAGTGAGTCGTGTGGTTTTGTATGATGTATGCTCAGTGAATTTAGGGTGTATTATTTATTTATCTATTTATCTAGGTAAAACAATACAAGGAGCCGCAACTGGTTATATGGGTATTTTTATTGTTAACGTCGCCGTTGCTTTTGTTTTGGATTGTGACATTTTGTAGTTTAAGTTGTTGTTTTTATTATCACCGATTCCATTCGTCTTACTCATGCCAAACAGCGTCTATGGTTTGGGGCCAAATGACGTAACGTTTGAAGAGCACTTGATGCCTGATCAACGTCTCCTCACTGCTGATGCCTTCTGTCTGAGTTTGTGTAAAGAAAAACACATCTGTAGATGAGTACTGCATGTCTTAATAATGTGTGATGTCACGTTAATGCATAAATGTAACCTCACACGTTTGTCTATTCAAGTGTTTGTAAACCTGTCTCTACAGACATGTCTGTGTTGAAATCGTATTTATATAATATTAAAGCATGTCATTGTGTTTATGTGGTTACTGATAAATATTATGTGTCACGGTGACCGATCGATTGAGGCATTCGACTACAGTTCGTATGGTTCCATGTTCAATCATCAGTAGATGCATTGTGCTTAACCCTATTTCAGGATTATTTACACTGGTTTCAATGCTTTCGGTGGCAGCACTTGGCTTTGGTTTACGGTGAAAAAAAGACCAATATTTGTTAGGGGTTGGATATATGATTGATTTTACTGTTTTGTTGTTTTGTTTTTGTTTTGTTTTGTTTTTATGAATGATGGTATGTGTTAATTCATTCATTTTGAAAAATAGCATGCACATACTACGTTGTGGTGATATAACTTACATAATTAATGCCGGTCACTTCAATAAATGATATTACGTATCTAGCCCAGTAATTAGTCTAGATATTAATATGATAGCGTTTTATGTCTACGGAGTCATAGGGAACAAAAAATAATTCGAAACTTGAAAAGACATCGCTACATTATAATTATAGATAATATAAGGCATGCCTCTAAACCCCTCATTTATTAGTACCGTTTTGATAATGCAGCAAGGCGCTCTGCTCGCTTGCAACAGTAAGATAAGCAACTGTTTTCAACACATAATTATGATCGCTGTGATACTTAACTTGGCTTAGAATTTGATCATTACTGTTTATAGTGTACGCTTGATTAAAGTCTCAAGGTTCTGCGCATCGTTTATTTCCTATGTCAATGATTATAAACATTTTCACACAAGATTTAATTTTGCGCGCTGCTTTGCGATTCGAGCCCACGACCTCTTGATGATCACAAACTGAATGACAGCCTTACTATTAGACCACAGAACCACACTATGTCGTTGTGGCTGTTTTTAATTTGCAGGCAAATATAGATACTCTCGAAGCTACATTCTATGATTGAATTACGTCAACTTATTTTACAATCGGAACTGCGCATCCATCTAGTCACTACACATAGTAGGGCTTGGCGAGTACTCGGGTAATTACCAGTGTATCCCGGGTAATGGCTGCAAATCGGGTACCCGAGTACCATCTGGGTGTTATCATAGACGAGACTATATCGTATTATAATAATGGTAATCACAATACAAGAGTTTTGCCATTTTGTCTTTCCTGTAGCAACGCACGCTAACTAGCTTATGTGTATATAACTAAATAGACGTCTGTGTTAGTGCTACGTCTAGTCTAAGTCAGGATTAGGTTTAAGAGATAGACCTAGAATATAATGTGCCACGGTGGCCGATCAGTTAAGACATTGGACGGCGGATCGAAGGATTCAGGGTTAGATCCTCGGTGGAGGTATTATGGTTAACCCTTGAGAAAGGTTATTTACACTAATTGCTTATGTTAGCCGCACTGGACTTGCGGGGAGGCTCGGTTTACGGTGAAAAAACAAAAGACGAATTTCCCTTCGGGGATGAATATTAGCGGCATTTTTATTTTTTAGATATAGGAACACACTCTTCGGCATTTTGATGTGCAAGTTATAAAATGACCTACTATGAAATGCTCATAGTATAGGCTTAAAACTATACAAAAATAGGTTCATGGATATCAATTTAATTAATCTTTTTTTAGCCTAACTCAAGTCTTCATAAGTGAATTGGCATCGTTACGCCTATATGTCTTGATTGGTTACTATGCGAGGCTTAAGGAAAACATAATAACGAAACAGACAACAAATGTCGACACTTTACTACCATTGCTTTTACTTTTACTTGTCTTTCTTTTTACTGTCTATGGATAGTACCCTGGTTAATGATTTTGGTACCCGAGTTGGAATCGGGTAGTGATTTTCTATTTACCCTCATAACGATTCTCTACCCGTTTCCCAGCTTCATCGAGTAATAATCAATGCCATATTGAACTCATGTACGCATCCAACAATAATTCGACAAGTAACCGATTCCTGTGCATCTTAATCCGACTTGGCCTTTTTACGCTTGGCAGGAGATTTGAGTGGCTTTTGTTGCAATGTCCACTCACGTATGATTAAGGAGTTCTTGAGAAATGGATACTGGGGATGTAATTAAATTGGATCTAATAAATTGGTATTGGTATTATTGATATAATAGCAACACGTAATATTATTGATTAGTATCAAGGAACCACGCATATTGAGACACATTAAGTCATAATACGAGACAAAGAATTATTAAGGAAACCCAGGAAAAGACAACAATATAGAAGCGAAAGAAGAAGAGAAAAATAATGAATAAATTACAATTAGAACGGAGATCGAAACCACGACTCTTGGCACCGAATCGCTTTGCCAGGAAGAAAGAGCTCCACTGTCCACTAGGCCACTCAGATAGACACTATCCTAATAATTGTTTGTCTCTTATTATGATTTATAAATACTCCTTACCTCAACTGTGTCTATGAGACACATTAAGAAAACACTCCAATTGCATGAGTTTCTCGATCACTGAGATTCAATGTTATGTTGTATTCTGTAACACTTGGCTTCTTAAGATTTTGTGTCCTTTTAGCGGGGTTCCCGATACTTGAGGATCCTAAATACAGAGGTTAAACTGTGCTATCATTAAAGTGATCGTTGTTATTGACAGTGTAATAAAGCTTGTAGTAAAAAGTTGATTTCAGTAGGTAACGATCAAAGCCATCCTTTAAATTCACAAATCAATTTCTCAAACCGCGCTGGTCGTATATTATTACTCAGATGTAGGACAAAACTTATCTCAATTCATTTTTACCATATGCTTGCAGACTTTTTAATTCTAAGCACATTCGCCGATTACCCACAATTGTTAATTAAGATGTCATTAACTTTAATTTCACTTTATATTGTATTAAAATGACACACTTATTATATCTGTATTTTTGCTGTATTAACAGTAGTGTAGGCATATTATGCACAGTAGTGTAGTAAGTAAGTAAAGATAGTTCTTATATAGCGCACGTATCACCAAAGTCTAGGCTCAAGGCGCTTTACATCTCGTTTACTTCCCCCAGCCAACAGCAAACATTTAACATTGACGAGACATTCGCCTGTTAGACGTGTTACAATTGTTTTTTGGACAAGACATTGCCGTAGCAGCCTCAGCAGTTCAACGCCTCTACGAACTGAGCTAACCACGCCGCCAAGTGAAGATATAATATTATGTCTCTTACACAGTATTGGATTCTTCTTATTCGCATATTATTGTGCTTTTAATAGTTAATTATCAACCTCTTCTTACTCTTGCGCGTAAATGTTTTACTTATCTGTCTATGCATCGGATACTTATTTATATATCATTACCATTGTATTTCTTATTTATTATATAAACACTTCTCATGTATCTTTTTTAATACACGTTATTTTATTAAATCATTTTTATGCATGTCTTAAGTGAATTTCCCTTTGTGGAACAAATTAAGATTTTGAATTTGAATTTGAATTTGAAACAATGTTGTTACTAGCAATCGTACATGGACATAAAAGTAGCAACTCTAACCGAATTAAATGCAATAGTAACAATCGATGACTGCTGTTTTACCTGCCAGGTACTCCATTTAACAAAGGGTCAGTGAGGCAATCGACAACGTAATTTCTCTTGCCCAAGGAACGAAGAAATCCTCAAGTTTTCAGTCGGGTATTCCAGATTGTCCAACGCCTTACAAACTGAACCAACCATCAACTCCTTAAACAAATTAATTTGATTTGGTAACAGTAGAAAGATTAAATAAAGATAATTAATTAATATTGTGGTCAATATACTCATAATTTATTAATTACTTGTTTTTATCATTAGTTGATGAATATCCACATTGGTCAGTCTTCACGTATTTAAGTAATATTTCAATTAATAATAAACATGAAGAGATTCATGACCATAGCGTAGTATAATATTTTAAATAAGAATAATATACAGGATGCCTAAGACATTTACTTTAAGAAATTAATTAATTTACCCAATTGGCAGCCATGGAAACTCCTTCGCATTTTAGGAAATATATAAGCAATGAGAGATAATCCGATGACAGAGAGTGAGAGGGCATTGCCTTATTCAATTTAAGTGGTCTGTGAGCCCAGTGATAACTCAGTTGGCATGTAATGAAGATGTCAAGGATTCGAATCCACTCAACAGCGGCTCTAAGTTTCAAATTCAAATGTTTATTCTCAGAATTTTAAGGCCTTTAGACCATATTTCAAAATGGCAACAAAATAAATATATTAATTATGGCAATATAAACTAAATATTGAAAAGAATAATTTCAATTGATAATACTAAACTAAACGGCGCCAAGTTTAATCGATAGAAAATACTTTTCCATGCGCATATTCTAAAACTTAAATGATTTGAATATCCTATTGTAGATAAGGACCAGAAATTAATTGTCAGGATGACCCTTCAAGGATGCTCTTCTGTATGCTCCTCCCATGAAAACAAGATGGCAACGGAATGAACCAGACTACAATGAAAACTTGCTTAGAGCGCTTTGAAGTATATAAAATGATAAATGGATGAAGAGCTGCATTATAAAAGATCTCGTTACGCTTGAGCTCCTAAGCATCTATTACATACTACATATCGATATGAATCGTGGCCGAGCCGTTAAGGGTACGGCCATAGTTGGGCAGATTCGCTTAGCATACTTCAGCTGCTGGTAAATTGAACCTGTATGATATAGTGAGCAACGGAATCGGCCACATTCGCAAAGATTATCATCGGCAGGAAATCAGAAACTGCTTTTCTGTTTTTTCATGTAAAGGAAACCCTTCATGCGATCTAATAATAACTTACTACTACTTCCATCGGCACTGTCATTGTCATCAATTGTCTACCTTTACATACTTTTGTTTGCCTTTCACCGTGCCATCCCATAAGCTATTATAGTACTGCAGGTTTTCAGGGGAGCGCGGGGGGGGGGGATTTGAGAAAAGTACCTGCCGCCACTATGGTCTTGGCCTAAGGCATTCAACGACGGAGAAAATGATTCCCTCTTTGATCATCATCAGAGGGATAAATTGTGGTTAACCCTTTTCTAGCATTTACTTTAATTGCTTATTATGTTGGTGGTGCTTGACTTGCTCGGTTTATGGTGAAAATCCAAGAGATCGATTTCCCCTTGGATATGAATATAATGCAATTATATTTTCAAATATTTCAAATGTTGTTCATATGTTATTTATCTTTATAAATAAGAGCGGCGATGTTAATATTCGACAGCTATCTCTTCTGTTAATACTAGACCGATTTAACTGCGGTTTTCACCTAAATTCATTTTAATAATATGCCGCGTAGTGGAATATTCTGATTTGACAGGTCGTTAATGCATATTATGCGCCTTTTTAGCCCGCTACTCAAAATATATCATTTGTCACATTCCAATCATCAGAAGTATTTGATACTGTTCTAACTTTTCACTTCTCCGTCAACTTTTTTCTATTCTTACTCAAAGGAGTTTGTTCTTTGTCTTGTTACATCTTTTGTTGTTTGTTGTTTTGTTGTTGTTACTTTAATTAACTTCTTTCTTCTTCCAATTTTGCCAACTGGCTCAATTGTACTTGAATATTACTGTTAACTGGGTAGGAATTTTTTGAGATTTTTTCCCGGATGGCGGCTTCTAGCAGCCTGCTCTTTGCGATTTTTAAACCTCCAAGGGATTTTTAATGGTCTTAAATATAAACATGGGACCTCCTAGTTTTTCGTCCGTGTTCGAGTAAACTAGATGTCAAATCCTACATACTCTTGGATCAGGGATGTGAAGAACGCAGAACAAATAGTTGCGTTCGCCCGGATTCGAACCTGGGTCTTTGGATTCAAAGGCAGACATCGTTACCACTGTATTACTGAACCTTATATAATGTGTATACCACTATACTTTATGATGATTATTGACCTCATTAAAATGCTTTCTGCTGTTAGTGTGAGTATCATTATAACTCCTTATTAGTGATGATACTACTTGTTTTCTTTTTATATTTGTGAATCCATTACAATAACGAGGTATGGCTGCTTTCAGTGGTTTTGTTAGGTTTGTTGCTGTCCCATTGTGTGCTTGTATTAAATTATTAATGTTCCTTTTGTGCTTTTCGCGTAATATGTGTTGGTGTTATGCCAGTTTTTGGTTTGGTTTGGATTAGTTGTTTTATATATTACTTTATTTTGTATCATTGCTGTTGCTTTGTTTGTGCGCATGTGTTTGTGAGTGGTTGGGTGTGCTGTTATAGCTCTGTTGAGTTTTAATTGATGTTTAAACGTTTTACAAGTATTCTTTTTTTTTTTTGGTTGAACTTTTCATATTCGTTTTGTTTTTTTCAATTTTTTTTTTGTTACCCCGCTTGTCAATTACTTATTGTTTATCGCTATTGGGTCCTATTTGTTCGGAAGAATGCTGAGTAATTTTACGTTTTTTCGTTGTTTTGTTTTGTTTTGGGTTGTTTTGCTTTTGTTTTGGTTTTGCATTTGCTTGTCTTGTTTTGTTTTTTTTTGTTTTTTTTTTTGCTTTTGTTCTTTATATGTTTTATGATGGGTTTTATGCGTGCTTATTTGTACTTTTGCACAATGTTTCTCTATTTTTGTTTATGTTGTTTATTTGTATTAAAATGCATCTATCGGTTGGTTCTATTTTGCTTCCAATAATTGAGCTTAGATAGAATGCGAAAATAACAATTGTATTGCAAGCATCGATCGATGTCTCATGTCTGTCATTATAATAATAGATATGCGTTATTATCATATCATTGTATAATTTATATCTCTCTTTGTCTGTCTGCCTTTTAGTCTGTTTGTCTTTCTGTCTACCACAGTGATATGGCAATAATAAATGGCAAAACATCGATCATGGAATCTTAACAAA
>JAUEKR010083252.1:0-15945 GCA_031762895.1 Corambe burchi
AGCATTCCAGTCTGCACTTCGACGTTGATGTGATACCCATTGTGGGGTTTATCAACTTAACATTACTGATACAGATATAGATTATCAAAGATCTTTTGCTGAGCCTGCCAAATATCACTATTCTTCAGTTCTGTTGATCTTAGAAGGCTATTCAAGCTAAATATATACATCTCTATATTTTCCTTTTGAAATGGAGGTATAAAAGGTTAAGATAACTTTTTTATTGGAATAGGTGCATATATTATTCTTTTATTCATATATTATTGTTACAATATATTTTAACATTTCTGTTTTATACATTTCATATTATGGGGTATTTAATAAATATTTTTTTTTACAATCAATTTTCACTTCGAAAATATCAACTTCATATTTTATGACATATCAGTGGCTCTAATTGGTCTATGCTGTATAAACAAAATGTAGTATAGATTTATACTGACATGTGATGTGTAAAATTTAAATATTTTCTCAGGTTGTCCATATTTATGATACTGATCGCTCACAAAGAATTGGTTCTGAGCTTCAGAATTTGAATTGTTCTGTCAATGATGTGACCAAAGCATTTGTATCCTTGAATTGTGGTGACCTTTTCATTGACAACTTTGCTGAACTGCTAGAGCTGCTTGCATCTCCTAGAGATCTGGACAAAATTATTCATTTCTGCAAGAAGCATAACCCAAGTAAGCTCCATACTTATGGTTTTTAAAAGTAAATTTATAGACATGAATATTGGCAAATATAAGTTTCTTCTTTCTGAATTTTAGTTTTAATGATATATAGTAAGATATAATTGTTATACTGCTCCTATCAATGTCATGCCATTGTCGCATAGTTTATATTCCGCTATTCTCTATACATAATGCAAGATAAAAAAATAGCTGCTCTTAGTAATTTGAATTAACTCAAGATTATTAGAGATATCTAATGAATTATTTTAGTTAACTTTTCTTAAAGAACTAAATAATACAAAAGAAAATCCTATGATGGAGATTGGTAGCCAAGGCATTTCCTTGGGTTGATTTATAAGCCGACACTCAGTCACATTATAACAATTAAAAGACATAGATTTCCTCCCAGCTATATATTAAATGATATAAAATAAAATATCATGTATTATTGAACTTAAAGTTTTGATTATTGATGCATAGCTAAATGCTTTTTTTTTCATTATCATTTTTCTTTATTTTATCAAATGAACAGGTAAACTTGATACTCCAGAGTATTTGGTGTTTGAGTTATCTAAAACTGATAACTTCCATGAGCGATTGGAATTCCTACGATTCAAAAATAAACTTCAGATCAACCTTTTCGAAATTGGTAAGTAACTTTTTATTTTATTAATATTTCATGTTTTTTAGTCAATATTATATTAATATGTAAATTGATGTTTTTATAATCATGCATTTAATCAAATCTATAAAATTCTGTATAGTTATATAATCTTTAGAAGAATTACATCGGTGTAGAAAAATGTGTCCATTTCAGAAATTGTTTATTTTTATCATCAAACAATTATAGAAGTTATAAAATATATATAATCTTTAGAAGAATTACATCGTCGTTGCTGTTGAAAAATGTGTCCTTTTTAGAGTTCTTTTAGGGTATGCTTTCCCACTTTTCCCAATGTTTAGATCATATTATTATTTTAAATTAAGATGAAAGCAAACAAAGTATATAGTACTTGATATCTTTTGATAAATAAATGAATGATTTGTCTTGTTCTTTTTACTAGTCTATTTTATATCAGAAAAAATGATTATTTTTCGTAGTATTTAATCCTATGTAAATTCTTTTCTTAGTTATCATATTTCTAACTTCATATGCTTTCTTATATAATATATGATATATTTATTGTATTTATTCAAGTGAATATTCTTAAATGTCTCATCACATATTTTCATATATTATTATTATAATCTTTTATTTTCAGATCAACAATTACGAGAACTCCATATTGCTTGCAATGAAATCACAAGCAGGTTAGACCATGTTGAAGATATAATAGGCACAATATTAAAACAATTGCCAACATTAGTAGTATTAAAAAAAACAGCAATATTTTTTTTTTTGCTATTTAGTCAAACAAAAGAAATAGAAATATAGCAATTATAATCACCAATATAAATGAATATTGTGTATATATTTTATTAAAACCATTTGAATCAGATGCATATGTCAGCTTAGCTGGTAGAGGTGTTGAACTGCTATGGCTGCTACAATGATAATACCGGGTTGAATTCCTGCCCTTACTACTGTAATTTTTCCTATGGCAAGGAAATTTGCATCGATTGCCTCACTGAACTCTGGTGAAATAGAGAACCTGGCCATTAAGGTAGCAGACTTGTCTGAAAGAAAATTGTTTTGTCAGTGTTAAATATTTGCTCGTGGCTAGGTGAATAAACAATAAGTAAAGTACCTTTAGACTTCAGTGATAATTGCTCTATATAGCTACTATATCTTTATTGACAACTGTCTTAAACTTAACAAATAAATAAATGTCTCAAATTACAGGTTATGCCTGTATGAATTGTGATTATGAATTTAATGATCTTTGACTTACACATAAATGTATTGCTTATTTTTGTGTCTATTTGTCATCCTGCCAGTGTTACATTGAAGCATGTGCTGGCGACAGTATTAGCAGTAGGAAATTACATGAACGGAGGCACTGACAAGGGCCAAGCTGATGGTTTTAACTTGGAGATTATCAATTCACTCAAATATATTCAAGACAAGGTAAGATTTGTGTTATCTACTTAATGGTATTAGTCACACATGAATATGCCTATTGGTAGTAAAATAGTGACCACATTAAACAGGATAGGTAATGTATGATTTTGCAAATTGGCTGGAAACCATTTTTTATTTAACTTAACAGAAATTTCCTTGTTTTTTTTTCCTTCTAAAGCTTTTACTTTTGATAATATCCATAGGAGTTGCAAGCCATTTATTTTCTGTTTATTTAATATTTAAAACGAAATTTTGTTTTATTTATGGGACTGGTACTTTATTCTTTTTCTCCATAATTCAGTATGGCTATGCACCCACATTTTCTTCTTCTTTCATAAGAAAATCTCAAATAGTCAATGATTGCAAACAAAACAATGATCTTCACCATCTGTAACGTTGGTTATCTTAACAATTGAACTTTTATGACCTTGTCAAAACTTATATATTGTCGACTATAGCTGCAGCTCTGTCATTTAGGGGACCAAAAAAAAAGTATTGCTACAAGGATTGCAAGTATATTATAATTATTTTATTAAGTATGTGCTGCATCTGTACCTATTCCATGAAACATGATCATTATAATCGACTTTGATGCAAACGGAGTGAACTTAACTCACCTTTATAATACAGTAACATATCAAAATGCGACTGTAGAGCAAGAAAAACAAATCAAATGTAGAAAAAGGTGTCGTGAAAGAGCTCTACATAAAAATAAAAGGGAATGTCCTTTCCTGTTTTGACCCTATTATTTTTATGTAGAGCTCTTTCACACCTTATAATACAGTAAAACTCTGATTACAACATGGCCTGTAACTACAGATTTATGTTGCTATCAGAGGGTTTTTTTTCTTATCGTATATATCTAGAGATTGCATTGTAATTCGGAAGCCTCATGCGGATTGTGAATTTGTCTTGATATCAGAAATTAAATATACTGTACATTTACAAGTATGAGTTGCCTGAGATTAAGTACCAAATCGCTGAATTTGCAATTCATGTTAACATGCATGCCAACAGTAATACTCAACTAGTTGAGTTAGTTGGCATATTGAAAGAAGAAGATGTATGTTCCATTTACTAAAGTGCAACTGTGTATTAATTCTGGTTTATTTATGTTATTTTCAGACACACAAGGGCAATCTTCTAGAGTTTGTGATGCGGGTTTATTGTCTTAAGTTTGAATCTGATCTCACTCACGGATGTCCTACTCATTTTCGACTGCCTGAGCCATCTAATATGAGACATGCTGCACAGGTGAGTGTTAAATGCCAGTATTATGTAAACGATTTGGTCGTAAATTAAGATATATAAGCTATTCTAAGGTCTATATGGCTGATGCTTATCCCCAATATCTATGGTGTAAGCGCAAAGACTAATGATATCTCCTGGATAGGACGCCAGTTCTTCACAGGCTACTTCCCCAATCTTGTAAACCAGTACTCATTTTAACACATGAGTCGAGTGAAGAATGTGTGTGAAATATCTTTTCCAAGGACTCAATGCCGCAACACATTGATCAGGACTTGAATCCACGATCCCATGATCGTAAGTCCAGAACGTTAGCCTTTGCACCACTGACACCACAAAGATATATATCCATATTATATTATATTATTATTGAAATGAAAAGAGACATTATTTACTCTAAGAATAATCAAGTTAGCTCAGTCAACATTATAAAAAAATAACCCTGCTTTATTCATCCTCAAGGATAAAGTTACTTTTGATATTTCAACATAAACTAAGTATTACCAGAGGTTAAGGTAAAGTAAAGTAAAAATTGTTCTTATATAGTGCACTTATCACCAAAGTCTCAAGGTGCAAGAGTTTGCAATGGTTTAAACAGCCTTTCTCAAAGGTTTACCTCAATGCCTCAACAGGAGATTGAACCTGGAATTCTTTAATCTGTAATTTGATGTATCAACCTCATAGCTTTGAATTTGAGAATTCTCTGATTTTGGTATATTGAGAGCATATATTTACCTGTTCTTTTGTTTTCAGGTTTCTTTTGCTATATATATGATATATTATTTTGATTTACCATTCTTTTATATCTTTTATTTAAGGTTTCTTTTGAGGATATTCAAAGGGCATTGAAAGAGCTGAAAGACGAGTTGAGCTTTGTCATGAATAAAGTAAGAATTAAATTCAAGTTGAAAGTTTTTCAATTTCTGATTAAGTCCAGTTGCTTCTCTTAGTGGTTGGTTTGCCATAGTCTGGCATGGTGGGAAACTGCCTTTTGAAACCCCATAGTTTGTCAAATGAATATTTTAGCACAATAAATTGCCAAATTTGTCATATTTTGCAGTAAAAATTGCAAGTTTTTGCAAACTTAGATAACCAGATCATTTTTTTATCGTTCTGGGAGACCTTGAATATTATATTGATCTTAAGATGCACACAAAAAGTCACTCAAGTGCACATCAATATTAAAACAAAGCAAGAGTACTAAGATTTGCAAAGAGAGGCATCAAAATTTAATTTTCAATCTATTTGGGTTAAAAAATTACGAAAACTGATTTTTCATGTAAAATTATAAAATTTGCAATAACTTGCATAAAAGGCAAATTTTACGGCCGCAAATTTGCCATTAAGGCTGCAAAAAACCTATGATGAAAGTATAATGTCGACATATTTTCCATAAAAGAAATGAATAATAAGCCATTGTCGATGGAGTGTTGCTTTATTGCCCAGGCCACCTTTATAACTTGTTCCTCTGCTTCCTAAACACTGTGCAGTTAAGTGTAGACCTTGATAATTTATCAGAAAAACATACCGTTGAGTGGTTAATACTTTCTTTGACTTTTTATTGTTTTGATTATTTTTAGAAGTATTACAATTGAAGCAATTTGTTTTCAATTATTGATTAAGGCAATTTATGATAATCTTTTATTATGTACGTAGACTTTGCGAAATAATATTGACATAAGGTTGCAGTTCTACTGAATATTAACCAGCATTGATTTATCATTTCTCTTTCTATTGCAGCTTGAGAGTTTCTCAAGGAAAGAAGGAAATTTGAATCCTTCATTACGGGTCACCAGTGAAAACTTCATGACATCTGGTAAGCTTATGGTTTCCGGTGCATCACCTTGTTCACTATCCAATACTGTATTACTGTCCTGTACGTCTCTCTCATCCGCAATTTTACAAAATGTTTACTGTATAGAGGGCCTTTTCAAAAGATTTAAACTCACAACCTTTACACTATGTATCCAAAGCATTGGTCATTGTAAAGATACTAAAATTTAGGGAAAAAGAGTATGTTTTAAACATTCTACCTCTTTTTTTTATATAAGTCAATTTAAGACCACTGTTGATTTAATTGTAGTGAACTTGGTTTTAATGATTTTTGGATGCTGCAATCCTTTTTCCCAATACAACTGTACAATGTTTGTAGTGCAATACAGATATAGACGATACTTTTTCTAATCTCCAACGACATTGCTATCTGCGAGAGTAGTCAACTTTCATAGCAAGAAATATACCAAGTTTATGCTCTCCAGAATTCCATAATGCAAGTTTGCTTCTATCGTTATTGCTGTATTGTATGTTTTTCCATGCATATTTTCCTCTCTTTCATTTGACTATTTGCTTTTAGTTCAGTTGCTTAAAAAATGTAAATTGCTTATTTGATTTTGCTATATTCAATAAATAGTGGCCTTATACTTATAAGCTATTATGGATTGATGTAAGATTCAGAACTCCATAGATGTGTGATAAAGTACATTTTTCTTGAACCCAATCATTTTTTAAATATATTCAATAGTTCCTTTGAATGTTGTTTGCAATTTTCTTGTCTGTGTTTAGACTGCTATGAAATATTTGTCATGACAGCATTATAGATGTTGATTATAAATCTTCAATTTAATTTTGTTCATTACAAAACCATTTTTATGCAATTTTTATATTATTTTCCAGCTATTGAAGTTTTGTCAGAGGAACACAAGCTTTTAAGTGATACCAAAAGTGAATTCAGAAAAACAGTCGCATTCTTCAATGAATGTGAAGATTCTTCTACACCACATTCCTTTTTCCAAGTAAGTATTTGTTGTTCTCTATCATTTTTATTGTCATTTGTACTTGTATTATTTTTCCATGAATTCTATCATAATTTGTTTCATGATTAAGTTAGTATCGTTATTTTGTGTATATAATTTCTATTTCATCATTACTCTAGCTATATTAAAAAAAATACTGTCATCATTGTTCTTGTTATATTAATCACATTAGTATTAATTACTAACTCTAGTGATTGATATGGTAGTCATTTTATTGTTACTGTTGAAGAACTTGCAATAATGTAATTAATTTGTTTTTTACTTACTTATCAGCCATATTGTTGCTTGAAAAGACTGTGTTAAGTTTGATTTGGAATATTTTTGGGTTGTTATTTTACTTTAGTGATTCTTACTATTGTTGTTTGTTGTTTGTTTGGTTAACACAAGCATAGTCTACTATGGTAATGTCTATTGTTTACATCAATTGTAAAGGCTAACATTTTTTATTTAACGCTTTATGGAAAACAGTGGTTTTATTTCTTTCTACTGAATTGAGCTCTCTTATTATATTTGATTAACCTTGTATGCATAATTAATCAAAATTTACATATTTTCATCGCCAGCTGTGGGCCTCTTTCCTCCATGATTGTAAATATTACTGGAAACTTGCGCATCGTAATATCGCACGAGCAAAATTTACAGAAGAATTGTCCTTGAAAAGTCAACTTGTAAGAATATTATTATAATAACATGAAATAAATGAATTAATTTAATTGCTACTTCAATTTAGAAAAGTAATGTTTCTTTTATTCATCTTGTATCTTTATTCAATTTACAAAGCTAAGAATTATTGTTAAGGTACACGGTTTACATATAATTTCAGTGATTTTATCTATATCATTTACACTAATATTAGTGTTGTTGATCTCAATGTATCTAACATTATTGTTACTAGAGAGAAGAATTAATGTTGTTTTATATTCATGAAGAATTTGAAAACAAAATAGAGCACTTGCTATATTTTTTAATTTTAAAGGATAATTAATTACAGTAAAACCTCGCTGTGCTGCTATTCATAAGATCATTTGAAGCTTGGCATTAGAAAATATCTCATTAAGTATGTATTGTGTTATTTACAATAGAATACCATTGTAAGTAAAGAAGTCAGTTGTAGCCAAATGTCCACAAATGAATGTTTACTCAAGAAAATGGTTTTTCAACAATCTACAAATATAATGATTGTTTATTTTATCTCCCAACATCACAACAAATATTACTGACAGTACTACGGTGTATCTGTTTGAGATGTACATGAAATGGTTCTACAACATTAGCTAGCATAGCGAGGTTCTACTGTATGCTTATTCTTATTTTTAGTTTGTTTCTTCTTACTCCCATTTGTAGTAAAAACATTTTTTCTTTTTCTATTCCATCTTATCATTCAAGTCGTGTTCATCCTTACCTGGCTTTAACAACTTGAAGAGTGTGATGATGAAACACGTAGCCTCCCTTCAGAAAGATGACGGCCTAGATGCTAGAAAAGTACAACAACTCCAGCATGTCAGCTCCTGGATTGAATCCATCGGCCACTACACTATGGACTATGAAGCAACCCTTACGCCACCCAAGACTCATAAGAACTCATTAACAGCTCCTCAAGAACAAAATTCTGCGTTCCATAGTACCAGCAACAGCCGTAATAACGACAGTCGTAATAAAGATAGCCATACCAAAGACAGCCATAATAGCAATACTTACAAGAGTCCTTCCACCAAAGGAGGTCACACAGGAGAAACTCCATCCAGCCATAAGAGAAGTAAACATTCTCATGTCGTTCAGTATGTTAATAGTGCCATGTATGAGGAAGAAAAATCTGCCAGTGCTCGTAATAACAATAATGATAGAGCAGATTTAAATTCCTTCGGAGTTGATAATAACATTAACAACGGTAATCGGGCGAATACTCACAAAGCCGGTCATCACCATCATCATCAGCAGCAGCAACAGCAGCTGTATCACGGTGGCAAGGAGCAGGAAAGTTTTATGCCATCTTCACCAAAGCCCATCAAAGCCGTTCCACCCAATGTCATCAAGCCACGACCAATCAATCACATAAGCCCAACCATATCATCCCCTTCACCTTCAAGTCCCAATTTTCACCACCCAGCTGCAGGCAAGACAATCTCGCTTTTTCATGGCCAAGCATCATCTCATTCCACAGCAGAAGTTGCGCCATCTGGTCTTCCAGAAACCACTGATTTTGGCTTTGCGGAGAGCAATTTCACGGCTTGGTCAATGACAGAGAGTAATGCCCCTTCGTCAACATTCTCCCATCCCGATCCGAGGGAGTTTGACAATTTTATCAGGAATTCTGAATCTCAGGGTGTCACGTCATCGTCTCAAAATCGGGTAATGTCTCCAAACGGAACTATGTCTCCTCCTCCCAATGGTGCAATGTCACCGAATGTAGATTTGTCTAAAAAGAATCCCTTGTTTAAAAACTTCATCAAAAGGGACCAAAAGAAGTCTTCTTCGCAGCATGATGCCAGCTCTGAACAGCATAAGTCACAGGAACAACAGCCTTCTTCTTCATCGAGTAAAAGTTCAGGCTCCACTCCACTGAACAAACTGAAAAATACTTTTGTCCAGAAGTTATCTGGTGGTAGCAATTCTCGGAAATCGAAGGACGGGAAATCTTCCCGCGATCGTTCATCCGGAACTCTTTCTCCGCCTACAAATCTTCAGGTGTACATTCCTCCCCAGTCTGAACTTGGGGAAGCTCTTCAAATGTCATCTCATCACGCTAATGCAATTGAAGAAATGAAACAGCAACAACCTCCTAAAAGGGCTTTCTCTCCTGATTATCAAAACTTTCACCCATCACCTCCTCGGAAATCCGACCAAGTGAATTTAAATGGTTTTGAAGTTCCCTCATCATTCTCTTCCCCTCAGCCAACTGAAACTGCTAATAGCAATAACTTTGCCAAGCCTTCGTTTCCCCGTTTGCGAGCCGCTATTGCATTAGGAAGCAACATTTCAATTTCGGATGCATTTGACAAAGGCTCTGATTCGACTCTACTGGGAGATCAAGATGAGAATGTAGCGAGCAGTGCTGCGGTGACTAATGCGTCGAGTCATAATTACATGAACGATGCATATAAGGGTGAAAATAACCCTTCAACAATCCCCAGCGTAAACAGCAGCAATGCTAATGACTTCAACAATAATCATGTAAGAACAGAAAGGAGTTTGATTGCTGCTGTGCCCACCGCTTCTGACCAGAAGATTATCCGGTCAAATGCCGTTCCTGTTTACAAGGCAAAGTTGATTCCGAACTACGAAAACCAGACTAAACTAGATCCTCGACGACTTGTGGGTATCAGAGGGCAGGCAGAAGTCGTCCACAAGCCGCAATCTTCAATTGGTTCGGAGAGCTACAAACAGGAGCTGCAGATGAAAAGTGAGCAATATGTTGCCGGTGGTGCTTATCATGTGTATGGTACAAATCCGAAAAAAGGAAGCTCTATTGGAAAAAATATGCCTGGAGTTCCAACCTCCTACACTGTGATGCCACCTAAGCCAAACCATTTCCACGCTTCGCCAATTCATGTTTCTCCTTTCGGTGGGTACCAGTTCCACGATTCTGTTCCGTCTCAGCTTGCGTCGGAAAATGTTCGAAGCAGCCATGACAAAAATCAAGATTCTAAGGCGAGGTCTAAACATCGTGAAAAATCTGCCAATGTTAAAGATAGCCCACAAAGAACACTTAGTCCTCAGAGCACTCCCCAGCATTTTCAGACAAAGGAAAACGCATCAGATAATATGACTAGTAATGCTCTAAATTTTAACTCTGTCCATATTCGAGCAGATCAAGCTCCTCCCATTTCATTTGGGACCCCCAACACAGTTTCTATTCCAGGTCGACGAAGTGCAAGCGCTCATGATTTAATTGATCGAGAAAGCAAAAGTGTCAATACGGAGGCGAACAGGAAGACTAGTTATTCGGTCATCAGCCATAACAATTTGGGTAGCCAAGGTCATTTATCAAGGAGAGATCTGGGTGATAAAAAGTTCACGCCTACGTCAAGGAGAGTACAATCCCAAGGCCGACACAAGCAATCTCCTATCACGGTTACTTCCCTTATTGATAAATTTGAGAAACGTCCTCATAGCGAGCAATCTCATCACTCAGTTGGGCTTTTAGATTTGAACGACAAGCCTCCTTCCATGACATCTACACCCGTGGTTAAACGGAAAATCAGCAGCACACCCACTTCTTCCCAGGGAAGTCACGGTAAACCTTCCAACGCTGTTACTCCTGCATCAGACACTGACAGTATCAGTAGTATTTCTAGAAGAGATGAAAGATCGCAGCAAGGACCATTGTTAAAATCGGTGAAAAATTTAAACAATCATTTCGCACAATACGATCAGCATCAGTCAACGATAAATCCGAGCAGCAATAAACCTTATCATACCTCTGAAGACCAAGGAATTCTTCCATTTCAGCACAATCTTCAGATAGAAAATCAATTAAATCCAGGTAGCCATAGAAATTCATTCACTTCACCTAATTTGCAAGCTAATAGCAGTAGTACCAGCAGTGGAATGGGACGAAGTAAATCAGATGAGCGAAATGGTGGAGATAATAAAGAAAGAAGAGAAGCACTCAGCAATCGGTTGCACGGTCAAATCCAATCCGCATTACCAGACAGTTACCCGCAGTTACAGAAGAGATCTTCCGATGATCAATTCCGATCAGATATCCGCTGCAATAGCACTAATACAGTTTCCAGCAGTGGGAGGAAATCTAATAGTAAAGAAAGCGGTGGTTATGACTCACAGCGCAGCTCAAGAAATCACTTTGGTACGCCTTCATCCGCATGTTCTTCTCAGCATTCTTCTGTTTATCAATCTCCGTACATTCCAAAACCTGAGGCTCAATATCCATCATCGATTAAAAACCACCACCATCATCTTCAACAACAATCCCATAATCATAGTCATCATCGCAGTCATGAAAACCATCAACCGCACCAACTTCAACAGCAGCTGTCCAACCCTACTATGTCGTCTTTTTCCTCTCACCTCACAAATGAACAAATGCAAGGTCATGACCTGCAAGTTCAAGGTCAAACCTCGTCCAAAGACCAAGCACAGTTTGACACTATCCTCGACTACAACAATCATGACACCCAAAGCCAGCCGGGCTATGACACACAAAACTACGACCGAAGCTCCACCGGGTGTCATTCATGGCCGGTATCTTTATCAAATCCATCATCAAATCTTCATGATCATAATGACCACTATCACTATCAATATTCAGGTGATGATGATTGCAGTGCTAAAGAAGGCAGTGGTATAAATGAAATTCCAGATCATGAGATGGAAACATACAACAGTTCCCTTGTTAACCCACAACATTAACCTTCAGCCAAATAAGTCTTACATTCTGTAATCCTTAATATTTTTACCACAATCCACAAATATCCTCCATTGTTCAAATGTTCCAAATTTTTTGAATGTCCTCCAGTCTTCAAATGTCCCGACACAGTTCAATCCTTCTCCTCATCCACTGCTATTAATGTTGTGGCTGTAGTGAAACATTCAAGTATACAATTGTAGTTTATGCTGCATTAATCCTTATGTTTTGTTAAAAAAGGGTAGAATAATAATGTTAGCAATTAAAAGCTCTTTATGCCACTAATGAATTTTGAAAAGAGAGAATGACTTAGAGATAGGTATATGAAGAGATAATGTGATGCAAATAATGAGAGAGTTTAGATATGGATTGTGTAATACTATGCGACAAAATTGTTAAAAGCATAGAAATAGAAGGATAGAAGAAAATATTAAGGGGAAAACAGATAAAATGAAAAGCCAAAATAAAAATGGATTTAACAGTTTTTAGATATTATTGTACTGCTAAGAGAGACTGTAATAGCACTCTGGTTGTAATCATAATGCATATGAGTTGATATCAAGAGCCCCTGTACTAAGGATGTTTTGTTCTATTTACTTAAATTGCTGTAACTTGTATTGGAAATAGTTAAAATTGTCCATAGTTCTATTGAATTCTTCTCATATTTGCTGTATTTAGCTCCATAGATAATAGATATGTTTTATTATTTGCTTGTGTTGATCACATTTTTATCTTTAATGTGTTTTATTACTTATTTCCTTGATGTAAGTAGCATTCAATTAGTAGCATGAGCTAATGATGGCTAGCTAAGAGCAAGGTTTGATGCTAAAATGTTATGGATCAAAAAGTTATTGGGCATTTTTGGGATTATATCCTTAGGAAAGGCATTCTACACTCATTATTCTTCTTCACATGCAGGCTTGAGGTGTTGAAATCAGGATGGATTTGTGTGATTACAACAGTAAATATGCAATTGATTGACTTCCTAAGCATTGAAAAATTACAAATCTTTTCTGAGTTGGATTTACAAAATACCTAGCTCTTTAAAACAAAAATAACTTATCTCATTTCATCATTGTGATAATCAATCCATTTCTTTTTCTTACAATTTGAAAATATTGTTTGATTTGCCATGCTGCGTAGGTGCTTAATAATAAGTTTTGATTTTTCAATTTTGAATGCTATTGTATGTCTTTCGTGCTCTGTGTGTGTGACACTAAAAAAGAAAATCAAAACAACTGCAGAAGGTTATATTATTTTCAGAGTGCAAGTCTCATAATATTGATTTGTGTGTGTGTGTGTGTGTGTGTTGGTTTGGTTTGCTTTGTAATTTTTATTGATTTGTTTTTACTTTTTGTTTGTGTTTTAATTTGGTCTTTTAAATATAAGCATAGTGTTAATACTTTGATCAAACACAAACTAATAGTGAAATTACTCTATTTGTATAGGTACAGTAAACTTTTAAAAATCTGTTTCCAGAAACTTATAGCATTCCGTAAATACTTGTTTATTTCCTGAGATGAAAAAAAAAGAATAAAATCAATTGCTTTATCATTAAAGTGTGCATCATCTTGTATGATTTTATTCTTATTGTTTTTATGAAGAGTCCCTTTTCAATTCAATAAAGATATATACACTATTTAATTGATGATATTTATGTGTAATTTGAAACAAAAAGTAGTTCTTATGATATTTTGTTTCTGTAATACTATATGTTCATTTACATTTGGATAACTATTTTTATACTTAGCATTGAATATAAGTGTATTTTACTTTGTGTGTATGTGTTTGAAGAATAGTTTTAACTATGATCTGTATACTTCAAAGTTACGCTATTTTAGAAATATATGATTGTTGCTTTTATGATATTACCACATTCTTAGATGTGCATCATGCATTTTTATATCATTATGTGCTATAACATTACTTTGTTTCATAGAGAAATGCCATGGCATTAATAAAATAAGTGCTTGAACAGTTATGGTATACCACAATTATTTTATATTATACTTAATGTACATATGTATTCAAATTATAAATTATCCCCGAAAGTATCATTTTATCATTGTCAAAATTTTAGATAAATACATATAATATGACAAATAAATAAAAGTTTTAAAAAGATGATTGACTATCTGTTTTTCATTAGATCCCTGATTGTTAATCTGTATGTTGAATTGAGTGTTTGTTTTGTTTTATTTTAATTTTAATGTGTAATTGAGAAGTAGTTATATGTTTAATGGAATGTTTATTTTTAAATTGGCAAGATCTTTAAATGGTGAAGTATCTATTTTATATATTTTTCTTTTGCGTATTCTGTTATTTGTTTATGTTTTGTTATTACTGTGTTCTATGAATTCAGCTTTATTGGGTAATTTATACAATTACCTTGTAAATGAGAGATGTTCAATATATCTAGGTAAATATTCTACAATGAATATGAGAGCGTTGCTTTTGGAAACCACAGCTAATTTCATCCATAAAGCCTCAACTGATGTCTTGAGCTGGTGCACAAGGCTCATATATCATTTTGTTTCCTTCGCCAATAACAAACACTTAACATGGATCAGACTGGCTGCTTGTTACTATAAACAGCGTTACAATTTTTCAGATAGCATAGCTGTTTTAACTGAAATGCACTCTATTTCACCAGAGTTCAGTGTGGCAATTTGAAGTTTTATACCTCTAGAAGTCAGGGATTTAATCGAACCCGCAACTTTCTTGGTAGCAGCTTGATGGGAATCTGATGCCCTACCACACCAATAAAACCATTTACGCTAAAATATGATTTGTTTCAACGTTTAGTGTTTTTTAATTAGATGATATACCTAAGATACTCTTTCCAATATTTCATCAGAGATAAGGATAAGGAATCAGAGCTATCAAAAATGACCAATTTTTTGTTGTTGATAAGATCATAGAGCATGCACAATTAGGAAAAAGACAAAAAAAAAAAAAGTAAAAATAAAAATGCTGCACCCAGTGAGAAAATAAGAATTAAATGGATAAATTAACAATTAAATTAAAAAAGCCCACAAAAAAGTTAATACGTAAAGAAAATGAAAACACATTAAGAAAATAACTTGCAACCTCCCTATAAAAAAGCAACAACTAAAAAAAACAGCACAAAAAATCCCACCAAAGAAAAACCCCAATAAATAACAGTCAAGCAAACGATAAAAGAATCCAAATAAAATTAATAAAACACAAAACAAACCAGATAAATAAATAAAACAAAACAAAACAAAAAATAACAACCTACCATAGACTATAAAAATCAATAAAACACAAAGCAAAACAAATAATTAAAAAACAAAATAAAAAACCTTAGACTAGGTACTATATAATTTACATTTGATTATTTTATATGTTTTTATTTATCGCTAACAATTGATATACAATATACAATTACCAGTATATCATATTTATTATATATGAAAACAAATAGAAAAGAAACTGCCACTAAAAACAAAAAGCAAAAAAAACAACAACAAAAAAACACCACCATAACATAAAATATAATATAGCTGATAAACAAACAAAAACAAAAAAATGATCATAACAATAATAAGTAAAACTCCTTTCATAAACACAATTTTCAAAGCAATTATACCGGTATTACAGGCAATATATTATATGCTTATGCTTACGTACCGAACTTTAATTAAGAAAGGAAGAGTATATTAGGGATACAATAATTCGATATGGAATATATTGTTCAGTAGTTCTTTTGCATTTGGAAAATAGTATATTTAGGCCTAACGGTCTTTTGTACTATCAACATTG
>JAUEKR010083253.1:0-10236 GCA_031762895.1 Corambe burchi
CATACTTTCGCATTTCTGAGGAACGAAAGTGGGATTGATATAAAATCAAGTTTGTTATCGGTATAATTTATGAAATGGATAAAATATATGATGATTTATATATGATGATATAGAGTAATACTGGTTATAATTATAGACCGCATTGAATTATGCACTCGATGCTGTTATTTCCTGCTTACCGGTCTCAAAATTTGTATTCTTAGAGAAACATCTAAAATCTTAAGGGTTTAATAAAATGAGCATTTCTACAATATATAAATTTGGAACCACCGAAGCAATAATTTGCATAATTATTGTGATGTTCCAGCCTTAATCATAGCAGCAGTATAACTGTCATCAATAATATATATAAAGTTATATAGCAACGTTTAGATATAGACTAGACCAGTCTAGATATCTCAACTTGACATTTAGATCGATGCTCTTTATATTGTATTCAGCAAATGAAAATGAGGTTTGTTTCTATCTAGATATGCTATTAAAAAGTAAATATCATAGCGTTATATAAAATAGATGCTCCATCTTTGAATACCTAATATCGATTTAAATCTTTATCATTCTCCCCTAGACTCATATTAATGAACAACTCTAGATGTCTGGATAGCGCAATCGATGCGTCAGTCAGGTATGGTCAGAGGTACTATCGGAAACCCGAGTTCGAATCTTGAAGTTATTAATTTTTTTTTTGAATTAGAAATATTATATTATCTTTTTAATATCTTCTTCTAGATGTTCCATTAGATTTCTTCCATACTCTTATGCATTCAATATTTTTCATCATAGTGTACACTGTTATTATACTTAATATTCAACATGTCATATTTGAGAGTTTACAATTTATTTTACCCGTTCTGGAACGCGTAATTCAGTTAGTTTCCTATATCAATATGTATTTGTACCAGCTATGTTTACTACTAATCACTACTTACTACCGTTACATACTAATAGTTCTTGTTCCGGTACTAGTACTCTTATTTATAAGGCTGGTTACTGTATTGTTTATTATTTTCTGTTCTGCTGCAGTCTAGGCTTGAACATGATGGTATCTTTACTTTTTGTTGCATCGGTGTTTCAATATCTAAGAAAATAAGTTAACATACGAAATTTCCCCAAATATCCAATATTATGCGGCCGCGCGTTAGTTGCATAAACCCGCGATGCCAGTAGATAGGTTGACTCCTAGACTGATTGCCTTCTATGAATGCTGTGTCATGTCAACCCATGACTTGTCATTCTTCTAACCAAGTGTCTTTCAAAAGATGATGGGCTCCACCTGCTCTTTGCGCCCACATTAGCCTGACCTCTACCCTATGGCCTGCCCAACATTGTAGAACCTAAAGAAACATTAGCTCCAGGTTGGTATTGGGTATTATAGCCCTCTGGACCAGTCAAAACACAAAAGCCACTACACAACAGTAAGGAACAGGGCATGTTGCGACTGTTTATCAGAGTCAGACTTATCAGTTGGTATATAAATGTACGAAAAAAGGTCTGGTTATTGAATCTATTTTATTCGGGAGTTTATCTCAATCGAGTTTATCTTATCCTATGCGGACTCCATTGAACAAACAATGCATATCACACGTTAATGAATATCGTGAATGGGTTCTTTCTCACCAGGAAGCCAATGATGTCGGATTCTCTCGAATGTTCCACTCCTACTTACGTCATGACAGAGTAAGTAAATGTCAGCGCTTGCACATAACCGTTCTCGTAGTCGCTCATACTCGTCCTATGAGAAAATCAACGATAAATTTAAAGATCATACTGCTTTTTTAACTTTAATTCTTTATTAGGCACTATTTCAATGAAATAACATACCACGAAGAAAATAAATAAAAATAACGACATTAAACTACGATTTCAGCAATAACATTTCAAATGACAATCATAATCTCAATAATAGCATAGTTGACAGTGGCAGATTACACCAAAGAATATAAAACTTTTTTTTTTCAGACAAGACAACATCCCTCTTTATTTCTTCCGAGTTTGGGGTAATTGGCGAAAGTAGTCGTTCAAAGGAATAATTGCGAATAGCGAGGTAATTGATCCCGAGACTTTTGCGACGACAATCACAGTAACCCGACGCCATACCAACCGAGTTACCCATGCCGCCGTAGATTCATAAATTTGAGAATGGTTAATTTTTTCATGTAGACCACTCTAGTGATGTTGTTTTTGTTGTCGATTTTTTTTTCATTTGATCCTGTGTTTTTGTTTCTGTGTTGTATTGTTGCTGCTCATGCTGATTATTTAATTGAAGACATTAGGTCTATTGCAGTTTTAAAAAAGTGTTCAACTAAAAGTAATTTTACATAAATAGTATCAAAGTTTTTGAATTAACAATTAATTGCTCTCAAGTAAACCGACAAGTATAACTTTCATATTACTTTAGTATATCAGGCCTATGTATTTCTGACCAATTGACAAAAACTACCCAATTATTTGCTAAAAGGATTGGATATAAGATATACTAATTTCTGAATCGACTGGTGTTCTATCCAATGAACTTTTAACTTTTTCTATCGTTTGCACCAACTACATTCCGAATATAAGTCATTACAAAAGGATGGTAAAATAACTGGAAAAAAATCGACATAAAAGCAAAATAAAACTACTTCAACACACCACAGCTCTGAACAAATCAGCATTAAAAAAAAAAAAATCATGATTACCTGACCGTATGTGTCGACCAACGTTAATTTAATCTCTGCATTTTCATGGTGCACCACTTTTGGTTCCTGAGTCATGTGATCGAATTCTGTCGACAAAAAAGATGAACGCTTAATATTTAATACATTGAATTGTAACCGAATAAATAAGTATTGGAAAAGTCTAAAAGTATAAACCAAACAAAAAAACAAAACAAAACAAAACCCCCAATAAATGATAAATAAATAGATAGATAAATAAATTAATAAATGAATAAATAAATAAACGAATAAATACATAAATGAATAAATAAAAAATGAAATAAATAAATAAATAAATACATAAATAAATAAATGAATAGATATATAAGTAAATGAATAAGTAAGTAAACAAAATAAATAAATCTAAAAAAGTAACAACTCAAGAACAAAGATAAATACTCGCAAAAAAAGCAAACAAGCAGCAAGACAAACAAAGAAAAAGCATTTAATGTAGGTAGGTATTGTTTTCACTGCTATATCTATTTATTATCTGTATACACTCAAAGTACTCAAAGAGCTTCACATAGATATCCATGGTAGTGCTGACAGGTCTGTGTAATTCCAATCCCTTCAATATTACTCATGGAGTAGACAGGAAAGCAGCGATAAATGCGGTAATTTTACTTCTAATATAGTGGAACCTTTGTATTTATGACCCTCAAGAATCGGGCAACCCGGATGATTGGCACGAAACCATTGGTCAAGAATTGCTATAAAATGTTGAAATGTAAAACCTCACTAATCGAGAAACCAGGTAAATTGGTACTAGATCATCGGGTCATGAATTTATATATAATACTGAATGTTAAACCTCAGGAATTGGGAAACCCGTTGAATTTGCACGAAACCATCTGTCAAGGATTGCTATAAAATACTGAAATGTAAAATCTCCAAAATCGGGAAACCCAGTAAATTGGTATGACATCATCTGGTCACGAATTGCTATAAAATACTGAAATATAAAACCTCACTAATCGGGAAACCCAGATACAAGGGAAGATTTCTAATCCACTGAGGGTCCCAATTAGGGAGTTTCCTCTGCATTCTTGCAATTTTTCATTTCAGCATTTCTATGCCTGATACCAGAACAAAATGAGAAAACAGTTTTTTTTCCATTTACTCAAATTTCGCCTACTTCAATGTTTCTGAAACAGCAAATTCTTTCCTTTCTTATTTACTAACCGAGTGCCTTACCACTAGATCACAAAGTAAAAAGTAAGTTAACCTTCTTCCCTCTTTTCTCTCTCTCTCTCTCTATCTCTCTCTCTCTCTCTATCTATATACCTATCTATATATCTATAATATATTTTATGTTTTTCTTTCTCTGTCATACGTATACACATTCTCTTGTAGCGAACAAGGTTGTAGCAATATTCGTATGTAGCGACCTTTTCTTTCTCATGGAACCGCCCTTATACCCTAATGCTAAATACAACGGCTTTAGCGAACTTCAGATGTAGTGATCACTTTTCTTGTTCCCTAGCGGCATCGATACTAGCATAAACGACTGAATGTATATATATATCGTATAATATTATGTATACAATGTGCTATACCTAGTTCAACTAACCTGAATGACCATCCATTGGACCTGGGGGACACTCGGTTGGAAATTGCCCACTGAGGTAAGTAAGCAGCATTGAGGACTTGCCTATATCAACATCTCCAAGTATCACTACTTTTACAGAGTATGAGGCTGGTGCATAATTCTGACTTGACTTGGACCCTCTTCGAACGCTGTGTCTCCTCATTTGACTAGTCATATTGCTGCAGTGTTTTTAAGATGGGTAGGGGCTATTCCTTCTTATTTCCTACTAATATCAATATTGTTACTCCAATCTACACAAATGATTCTAATATGTAAATTTGATACACAAAAGAATAATCCTTCCTGCCATTTTTTCTTTCTTGTTCCAAGAATCAAATTATCCTATTGTTATGTAATGATAGACTGATGCAATATCATTCAATTGAAAGAATATGTGCACAATTCATTGTCTCTTTGTTTGATTAGACTAGAAACTTAAAATATAAGTAGCTGTAATTGCTTTACGCTGTTCTTACAAAGTTGCATTGATACAATCTTCTTTGCCATAAAGCTAAAAAATTATTATACAAAGCCACATTCATACATTCATCAAATTGCCATATAATTAGATTAAATGATTACACACACAATTTCTATTAACCTTTATTCTATTCTATCATCATAAGATTATTTTATTTCAATTTAATTGCCTAGTTATGGTTTAAGCCATGACTTATTCCCAATTTTCATTACCATTTTTACAGAAACTAGTCAATATCTTTTCTTAATAAAAAGCGCAAAGAAAACAATAAAGGCATGCTATAGGAAGATTCAATATCTAGATTGATTATTTATACTATAAATGTTCTAACAAAATTTGCATTTGTATTAGGCCCTTACATAATGCATCAAGTATTAATGATATCATAATTCGGTCATCGTAGTTTTTCGCGGCCGCAATGAAGATTTTGCAGACACAAAATTTGCCCTTTTTGCTATCTACCGCAAACTGTATTATTTTTCATGAACATTTTGCTGTCATTTTTGAAGCCAAGTAGCTTTTTAATTAAATTTTGATGCCTCTCTTTGCGAGTTTTTAGTACTCTTGTTTTATTTTAAGATTGAAGTTTAAAAAAAAATCTGATATGTACTTGAGGGACTTTTTGTTTGCGTCTTTAGATTAATGTAATATTCCGGGTCTTCGGGAAGGAAAAAAAATGTCATACTAATTAGATTTGCGAAATTTCGAAATTTTAACGGCTTAGTATAGCATATTTGGTAATTTTTGTGGCAACATATTCATTTTTAGTGGCAAAATTTGGGTTTTCAAATGGCACATTTTCTACGATGCCAGATTATTGTTGAAATTTAAGTTGTTCATGGTAAAAACAATTGCTTCATTCCACTTGAAAAAAATAATATTCGGACCTTTAACTTAGATACTATAGGCCTGCATGGAACAAGGAAAAATGAAACTAACAACAAAGACATAATATTATACGAAGACCAGCGATATTATACCTATTGTTAACGCTTTCGAGACTCGTGAATTAAATTCGCAAGACAACTTTAGCTCGTCACGATGGTGTATAAGTTAAGCATTACAATAAATACTTTAACGATAAGAAATGATTTAAGTAGTCTATCTGTCTGGCTAATTAGTGGGTTGTGATACACAATACAAGATAATGAAACCCAAGGAGAGTCCTAAAAAATCAGTAAGAATAAGAGAACCCAACGATCGTTTGCTTCATACTTCAGAACATAATAAAACGACAATGACGATAATTTGCTACACATGAACATTATTGTGTGCAATTACAACGCATTATAAAACAGTTATTACACTTATTATTCTCCAATTATCTTAACGGTCTTAAAAAGAGACATACCCACGCACAGATGTAAAAAAGAAACATTATCTTAACTGATGACAACCCATGTCGTCAAGTCAAAGATAAAGTTGGAATGACGACTACACGCCTAAGAGAAAATGTGAGTAACTTATAGAGATACTTAGAACTGGGTCTTAATTGCTAGATAGTACCTACAACTATTAACTTATAACTATGGGGCTAAACAGTAATTCTTCTTAAACAGCCATAACTCAATACTATGAAGATTCAACTTTATACTTTATTAAGGATATTATATATTCGACAGCAACCCGAGTTAAGTCGGCTGGGCAAGTAAAATATAAAGAGAGAAACAAAAAATAATAATACAAACAAAAGTAAACAAGAACGAAACAAAAATACAACAAACAACAACAAAAACAGAACAAAAAAAAAACAAAACAAAAAACAAACAAACAAAAACAGCAACCTTGAATTTATACTATACGCTACTGTTTTCTTCAAGTGCTTCATAAATTATTGCATCAAATGAGCATGTTAAGAGTATACTATTCGAAGATTACCGTACACACATATATTATGTATGTATCACCGACGTTTGACTATCAATACATTGATAAACTTCCAATTTAATTGGGCTTTTATCATCATCATGATAATTGGGAAAAAAATTAAGGCTATTAACTATTCTATAATGATTAATAATTGCACTCAGTAATGCTAATATGTGGTAAATTATCGTCATCGCCATTTAATTATATTCTGAAGTATGAAGCAAAGTGCATGCATTGATGCATTGGATGGGTAGAATTAACTAATGGTTGTCAATAGTTGAAGTTGGTCATTATAATTTCATATAAAATATTTAGCATTCAACCTGAAACAAAATTGATGAAAAATTAATGTCCTTCATATGATATATTATAGAACACCGAATTGTATATATTATATCCATGTGGAGATAACAAAACATAGAAATACTTTGATGGTAATTATATTATATATTTACGACCAACCCATACTACCTACTAACCACCAACCAGAACCCGGAATGAGAGAAATGATCCATTATCACATTATCACAATCCTATTGTTCATAACCCATAACATCTCGGTGAAGTAAAATACAAGAAACACATTATTTCATTCTATTCAAGGGTCCAAAGTAGATTATATAACTTGGTATGGTTCCTCGGCACATATAATTATCGGGTTCATAGGTCCAGTAACAAATATATCCCTCTTTTTCGGTTTGGAGGTGAAATTAAAGTATATCACATAAATCATACGAAGCGAATAATAACATTATATTGTATCCTAAACATAGAACATAAAACACAAGAGAGAAAGTGATAGAGAGAAAGATAGATCGATAGAGAGATAGATAAGATAGATAGATAAATAAATAGATAGATAGATAAGATAGATAGGTAAATAGATAAATAGATAGATAGAGATAAAGAGAAAGAGAGAGAGAGAGAGAGAGAGAGAGAGAGAGGGGGGGAAGAAAGAGTGGGGGATATCACTAATAAATGCGAAAAGTTGCTTGAAACTTTATTACATGATAATAATATCGATATTTCAGTCGCGCTCGATATATCACTCGTAAATAATATTATTGCATAGAATGTAGGCATAATCTTATATTAATTAGAAAGGTACATCATTAATTTAAAACTACCAAGCGTTTGATAATCATTAAACTGTCACGCTACATTATGTGTCACCTTCAATAAAGACTTTAAATTTCTTTGCTTTTAGCACTGACGTTTAGCTGACAATCATTTTAATGCGATCGCTGTTAAGGTTTGTATGGTATTAGGCATTAATATTTCAGTAATGTTAAACTTCTTTCTGATAGTTTCAAAAGAAACTAGCCATGGTGGAATATAATAGAAACGATAAGTAAGCTAACACACCCCACTTTGAATTAAAAAAAAAAAATAGAAGTTGTTTGAAATACATGATATCAACACAAGTTAACATGTTATACTATGTTTTAAAATATAACACTAAACTAAAGCCTAATAACTTAGCTTAAACTACCAATACAACTTAATTTAAATCCGTTTTTGAAATGTAATCGTAAGCATAATTATAATAAAAATAGTCAGTTCTGATAACATAAGATAATCTAAACTGTAAATCATATTATATTGAAACATAATAATCTTATGCATGATTTTATAATAACCTGGTCTAGATAGCCACACGGGATAATATAAACCCTATTTTGAAACAGAAACTAAAGAGCAAGTAATGTCTATGCAAATCAACAAGTTTAAAATACATATTATAGGTATGTCTACTCTCTTTTAAAACAGAAATGCAAGCATAGCCAGTTTTACCTTAATATCAACAAGTAGCATAATATGTTAAACAATCCTAAGTTGCTTCTCCTACAGCTTTACCCTTGAGAATGGATTAGAAGTGAAAGGCGACCACACACGAAACTTACAAACAAAACAATGCTGTTATTGTTGTGTTTTTCGTTATAGTTAGTGTAATATGATCCAGACAGCAGCTAGAGTATTGTTCCTACCTATTGTTTTACTCTATTATTAGTAGAAATAATAAGTTGATCATTTTCATTTTAAATATGTTTTTCAGTAAACTATAAATCAAATGTATATTAACCACATTTAATACTTTATTACAGATTAGATTACTTCAACAGAGTAGTCGATATATCACCGTTTTCCCCGTAATATGGGAAATATGCGCGCCAATAGTAATGCTCAATTAGTTGAGCCAGTTGGCATATTGAAAGAAGAAGAAGGTCGTAAATGTTTTTGGCTGACGCTTATTTTTATAAAGAATACTTAAGAGAAGCCCTACTCACTGAGACATACTACTTACATTGCAGCGTAATAAACTATAATAATATGCAGTAAGGAATTTTATTCTTCGAAGTTTAATGCGATGCACGCTAGCTACATCGTGTGTTTAAGTTATTAACGTTTAAGTCAATCATACTAGATATGATTTTTTATACTTGTGATCTTCAGTAAGAGTGTTTATTTAGTTGCTAATTAATTTTTATTTGTTATTGTTTCTTTAGTTCACTTTTCGTCTACAATTTAAAATAACCACACAAGTTAACATAATAAGCACTCACAAAAGTTATTCATTGGTCCATATAATACAATTATCCCTAATAAATCTCAATTTATTTTATAGGTTCTACCTTAGTAAATAAGTACACATAATATCTATATTATGCTCTAGGCTTCTACATAACTTTTTTTGTACTGAAAATCCATGCATTGAATTGTAAAAAACAATATAGTATTAGACGCCTTGTTTAACAATAATAAAAATAAATGCATCGTAAAATACCACGAATCACTTCATCTGTCACTGTCAGTCATCATGGTACGCGAACAAGTGGTTGACTAGGTTTTAGACCAAATTCCGCATTTAGCACTTAGGATCTTGATTAGTATCTATCTAGACTTCTATAATAGACGTCTAGACCTATAATATCCATGTAGAGTCTATAGTAGTAAATTTGTATTTAAAATACCCACATAAGTTACCATAATAAGTACTCACAAAAGTTATACATTGTTCCATAATATATTACAATTATCACTAATAAATCACAATTTATTTTCTAGCATCTACATAACTCTTTTTGTACTGCAAATCCATGCATTGAATTGTGAAAAACAATAAAGTATTGGACGCCTTGTTTAACAAAAATGAAACTAAATGCAGCGTAAAATAACCACGAATCACTTCATCTGTCAGTCATCATGGTACGCGAGCAAGTGGTAGACTAGGCATTAATATTAGACTAAATGCCGCATTCAGCACTCAGGATCTCGATTAGTATCTAGACTTATTGTAATAGATGTCTAGATAGATATAGACCTTTATATCCATGTCGAGTCTAGTCTAGTAGTAAATTTGTATTCCATCCAAGTACGTATACATGCTGTCCTTGATTATAATATGTATTATGATTTATTTGGTATTATTAACATTGTGGTTTATACAATGGACTCTGGACTGTTATGGTCTTTTAATAAAATTGCTAACATTAATACTTGAGATATCCATGGGTAAAATGGAAAATCACATTGGTAGATATTTAGGCCAGATGCAAGAGAGAGAGAGAGAGAGAGAGAGAGAGAGAGAGAGAGAGAGAGTG
>JAUEKR010083697.1:0-10233 GCA_031762895.1 Corambe burchi
GGAACTTACAGCCAGGATACTCAAAGCAGCCGAAGTGACACAGTTGGAAAACTGGGACGCGTAGAGGCCATAAGTCATAAGTCATAATTATTAAGCATTACTATACTTTGTTGACGTGCTGTTTTTATTGGTTAAATCTAATATATTTCATCACCCACCTTACTCTCTTCTTCACGTTGAATTTTCTCTCTCTATCTATCTCTCTATCTCTCTGTATATCTGTCTTTCTAGCTACCTCTTATATCTCTTTATCAAATAATGTATCTGTCTCCTTCTATCTTCATATTCTCTCTCTTTCTCTCTATCTCTCTCTCTCTCTGAATGTCTATCTTTCTCTTCCTCTCTCTCTCTTTCTCTCTCTCTCTCTCTGAATGTTGATAGCTCTTTCTCTCTGCCTTTTTCTCTCTTTCTCTCTCTCTCTCTCTCTCTCTCTCTCTCTCTTCACACACTCACATACACACAGACATACACGTACTTTACCTTTCAACTCAAAATAGCAGCACATTTATTAAAATGCAGGCGAAGGTAAATAAAAAAAAAAGTCATAATGAAAATGGTCGTACATTCTAGTTATGGGATTAAAATCGATGGGTTAGTGACAAGCATAAATACAAAGCAATAAGGTGTATTTACAATTGTAAAAAAGTACTGAAATGTGCAAATGACTATCTGGTTTGCATATATTATTATTGTATGAGTTAGTCTTCTGCTGAAAAATGATGTATGCGATTCACATTCCTTGAATTAGTTTAGCAAGTGAAGTCAATCGCCAGTTTGGCTATTTAGTGATGGTTGATCGATGTATCCATATCAATCAGTGGATAATTGGTGATGTTTTGCTTTATTAGAAATTAGATACTTGTCCCCAGATACAGACACCTGAACCTTTAAACATTATGTATAATCAGATGAAAATTGGTAACTTTTTGCTTTATTTGAAATGTAGACTCTTATCCACAAAATATGAAGACTCCTTTTCCTTTAAACATGGTGTGACACAAGTCTATAATTGGCCTAGTGGATAGAGGAGCTCTTTCTTCTTGGCAAGGCGATTCGGTGCCGAGGGTCGTTGGTTCGAGCCCTGTTCTAACTGTATTTTTTCATTATTTTTCTCTTCTTTCGTTTCTATATTGTCGATTCTGGGGTTGCTTTATTAATTCATTGTATCTTATTATAGTAAATAATTGGAAAGTTTTGCTTTATATGAAATGCGGACTCTTGTTCTTTTTGTCTATAATTTATCGATAATTGGATGACTTTTACTTTTTGTGATTTTTGATGTGTGTGAAATCCACTGTGTTGTTCTTTTAAACATTGCCAACATTTTATCGATAATTGGCGACTTTTGCTTTTTTATGATTTTTATTTTGTGTGAAATCCATTATATTATTCTTCGTTTAAACATTGCCTAAATTTTATCGATAATTGGTGACTTTTGCTTTATGTGAAATACAGACTGTTGTCCCTTCAACCATCTTGTACACCAGCAGTAAAGTAATATTAATAATAATGCGATGAAAACATTAATAGTACATTGAAACAATGACTTGGTGAAATATAGTTATTATTGGTACCTAACCAAATAACTAAGGTGAGGGAAAACGGATGTATCCATCTGGTTATCTGCTCAACTTCACTCGGACTGTAGTCCTACTATTATACTTTTATCAGCCTTTATTGTATGGATAATTCGCCATTCATTAATAATTTGGAACATAACGCATTATCATATCTCTCTGAATGTGTAACATGTCTGATGTACTTTATATTAACATGATTTCTCATCACTTAGTTTTATTCTTCGTTTTGGGATGTTGTTGTGTTTGTGAGCGTGAGGGAGGGGGTGTGTTGTTCAGTTATTGCTGTTGTTTTCTTTTGTTTCGTTTTTTTTTTTTTTTTTGTTGTTTTTTGTTTGTTTGTTTTTTTTTTTTGTCTGCAAAACGCCACTTTTAACACTGTACTTTAACATGGTGTAAGACTAGATCATGTAAAAGGACACTCGACGCATATGATTACCAATGAAAATACAAAACCCTCCAATTCTGAACATGGCTAAGCATTATTATAATTACAAAATCATTGGTATCCGATACTTCTTCAATAACAATTGATGTACAAAGCGTGGCCCATGTTTTTTTTTAATATCACAAACGCATAATAATGTTACGGAGGCCGAGCAGTTGAACTTTGAATCGAAAGGGTTCGAATTTGCTTCCAGTTTATTGAATTGAATTGAATTGAATTGAATTGAATTTATTCGTCATTTAGTTTACATGTTAAGAAACACTTTCATACTATAATACTATATAATATGTATTATACATAAAATCAGTAGCTTAGAGCCTCTGACTGGGACATGGTATATGTGGAGCTACTTAACAATCAAAACAACATTTATGTTAGCACTATATTTAGTGGATTTTACTCTTTGTATCTTCTACAAAGCTAACATTTAAATAATGTTTATATTTTGAATTCAATTTTGTACGGATAAGTTTGAATCTTAAATATAGTGAAATATCTCTTTGTGAGATACTTGTGACGTTTGGACACAGATGAGGAACGGTGGGCTGTCACAAAGGTCCAGTTGGACTGACATAGAAAACATAACTTTCTGTCAACGCGTGAATCTGTCACTGTCAGACAAAATATTCCTGTCTCGTCGTACAGTAGTGGAGACGACTAAACAAATTCGCATATTATCATAATAGCTAGTGAATGGTAACAACAATAATGATAGGGATAATGTTTTGTTTTGGTAAAAGGTAGAATAGATTCAAAATACGCTTTAATAGTATAGGATTATAGAACAGAACAAATACATAACCTAGATAAAATTCAACAAGAACTGCTAGATATGTGTTAAACGAATTTTATTTTAAACAAGGAACAAGAGTGCTGAATCTGAATAAACCAGGATGGACGGGTCTCCAAGAACAAAGAGTAAAAATTAAGTTAACAAATTTCTATAAAGGTACAAATAACTTAATAAATACACCAATGGAAACTCAATGTCAGTCTAACTCTCATAATATTTGGACCCATAAGTCTGATTCCCAACATTTCAAAATACCAATCTCTAATGTAAATTGTCATCTAAACTCTTTTTACCCAAATGCTTTCCGACTATGGGACGCCTTACCAGAGGCAACTAAAATGTTAAGAGCTACTGAATCATTCAAAGATGCACTAAAGCCAACTTTATTGATAGGATCACCATAATCAATAATAATCCATATAAATAGCTTGAACATGCGCGCCAACAGTAATATTCAACTAGTTGAGTCAATTAACATACTGAAATAAGAAAAGAACATTAAGGCTTACTAAAAAATCGCACATCATTATAACTACTAGATGATCATAAGATCAATGATAGTGATAATATGTTTGTATTGATGGAAAGTAAAGTAGACTGAAATTCACATATTACAATCATGAAATATGGATCCTAGTTTGAATTTAATGACAATAGTGAAAACGTATAGTTAGTGTGGTTATAACATGAAGCATGCTGTTTATAATATCGAAACTGTTATAATAATTGCATGTTACATAACCATAATTAAATGCGAATATGCTGCGATTTGATTGAAGGAAAGGGATACTATTCAAAATTTTCACAGCTTTACCATCTTTGTAGAATATCTAATAATCTTATCATTTGATTGACAGTAAAGTATGATATTTGCAACATTCATTGTCTATAATTTAGCATGTCCTTTTATATCTATATTACAGTTGTAGTAATCAGTAAGTATATCTAATCATATCATAGTTACATAGATATCTATGTGCGAAAAAAAGTTTTGCAGATAGACGCTAGAGTGAAACGTTGTTGAGATTGATAGGGAGAAAGAAAGGGAGAGAGAGAGAGAGAGACAGAGAGAGAGAGAGAGACAGAGAGACAGAGAGAGAGAGAGACAGAGAGAGAGAGACAGAGAGAGAGACAGAGAGACAGAGAGAGAGAGACAGAGAGACAGAGAGAGACAGAGAGAGAGAGGTGGAGAGAGAGAGAATGAGAAAGAAAGACAGATAAGAACAAAGAAAAATTATACAAAGAAAGATGTAGAGCGACAGACAGTAAGATTATGAATGTGTGTGCGCTTGTGTGAGAGTGAGAGGGACAGTGCGATAGAATGACAGAGAGCAAGAGAGCTTGTATGTTTCTATTTTGGCTGATGATGTTTACTTTTGCTATATTTATGTGAGTGTTTGTCTTTCTCTTTTTGTGTTGTTACTTTTTATTCTATTGTTTTGTGCAGTTTTATTAGTTAAGTTTTTGTTGTTGTTTTTTGCTTTGCAGTTTATTTTATAAATTCATTTTTTTTTTGTGTGTAAAATCGATTGTACCATCTGTGACCCAACTCTTGCGTGACATTGCTTATAGAACTTTACAACGAACCATTGTAAGGCCACTTTTCCAGTTCTGCTGTTATTTTTTCTCGTCGTTTTTTTTTTATGTTAACAATATTTTGGAACGCTATAATGAATATTACACTAATTAGTCAAGACTATGATTATCATTGCGTTAATCTCATGCTGGTGTTTCTATCTTCAGATGCCAAAGGCGCCTGTCTGTGTTACTACACACCCACGTGGTCTTGATTGCGGTGTGTACATTGTCGATCTTGGATGCTGCGTGCGTTATTGGGCAACTTATTTGCGATGTGCTCATCATTAGAGGTAAATTCCTTTAACACATTTTATTCTAAGTAAAGATTATGTAAATTTATTAGTGAAGTAGCAAGTTATTTAAAACAAATTAATGTTAATTAAAGGTATGGCCTTTTATAGACTTATTTTAATAATATAAAGAGTATAAGATATATTGCATTTTAATGCATTTAATTCTAAGAACATAACAATTTAGATAATATTAAGAATGTAGCACTTTTTATATCAATAAACATAACTTGTTACTAGCGCCATCATGCAATGCATCGATATTATCTATTGTTCATAAAGCTCTTTCAGCGATGTATGGAATATTTATGTGCGCATCAAATTAATCTATAAATGTATGATAATATAATATGATAACTATGGTTTAACACATAATGCGAGCATAAATTAATATGAGATGTGTGTGAGTATCGTTCAGTATTTATACAACGTTAGAATAATGATTGTTATGATTAAGCGCAAAATATTCTGAAATATTGCTCGACATTATTATGACAATGTTAGTGCAGTTGATACTATGACTGATATAGTTTGTTACATTGAAATAATTGGTCAAAAGCCACCAAGTTTCAAAGAAAAGATAATGATAATTCAATTAAACAATGTTGTCTCACACAAAATACTTTTACATCAGACTAATCTAATTCTCCCACCCACACCGAAAACAGAGAAATTGGAGTTTTTCCAGATGGTGGACGATGAACTGACCGTTGCCCTATTCCCTCACATCCCCCATCTCAACCAGTCCATACACGACACATGGAACCTACACGCCGTGTTATCTGTCATCAAAGGAAACGATCCTCACTACGATGGCGAACCTCTGGCCGTTCCAGACTACTTTCAAACGAGCGGGTATGTACTGTCTAAAAATTAATGAATATGATACACATATATCTATTATTTCACCTAAATAAATGCTTCAATTGTCATGCAAAATTGCTTTGAACATCCATCCTTGGAATAAGAAGGGGTTTGGATAGAGGTGTGAGTAGCTACAACATCATTTTTTTATTTCTTTCTATTTATTTATATAATTATTTATATATCTTTCTATCTCTATTGACTCCTATACGTATGTGTTTATCTGCTTATCAATATGCATTTGATATAGGAAGACATTTTAATTATTCGTATATCGGTTGTTTAACCTTTGGTGGAAAGTATACACCGGCCGGTTCTTTAACCCTTGATGAAAACATTATTCGTGGGACGGCTTTGCCTTCTGACTATCGATTAAAAAAATATGATTCGCATGATCAGACAGTAATTGTACATGTCGACGGTTGGCATTCAATGCATGAAAAGTCTTCTTTGTGATCTTATCATCTAATTTTCTCGTTTCAATCTTATTGTTATGATGATACTTAATACATGATGTGTGGGTGTTTTGATGCTTTAAAAAATACTTTCATATTTATAATTCTTATTCCCATATTATAGAATGCCACAGCTACTGGCCACCAAGGCGTCCTTCCTGATGGGTGACACAGGTGCCAGTGACCATCTTCACAGATCCCGTAGAGCAGCTGCAGAACCCAAAGTGCCTGGCCATGAGGTAGAACATGGGATTCTTTATGACGTCACACACGCCTGCCATCAAGGAAGTCTGATCATTCTTTCAATTCTACTATTGGAGGTGAATGAAGATATCTATTATATGGTTTTATATAATAAGATATGCTAGAACTTGGGCCAAAGGCCTTAAACTAATAATAGTTTCATGAATCTAGAACACTATAAGATATGAGCTACAAAAATACTAATTCTTAAAACTGAAGAAATACAGTTTGATCGTATCATACAAGCACAACCGATCTTAGCATGGTATAACTCTCGTCTCTTATATTTAATGTAACACTAAATCCTTAAATAATTATAGTAGAAGCAAGCTCATAAATCATACCAAGTTATTGTATTGTAATAAGTATGTTATTAACCACTATGTATTTGTCATTTTCTCCTCCAGACTTTGTTAAAAGTGTTTGCCATGGGCAAAAAGCTGAAGCATCACAAACTGGAGGTAATTATTTTGTCCATTTTGAATTAACTGATTAAATTTTTAAGATAATCTACTGCATACACTATCTATCTATCCATCTCTGTTTATATTTATATTATATATCGATGAACGCTAATGAGCCACAATCTAACCTTTTGTATAATATAATATATTCTCAATAAGCCCAATTTCATTTCAATATTGGATACTATCTAATCGTAATAAAAGGGTTTTGTTTTTATTGTAGTCCTTAGGAACTAGGTTCGTGATCTCAGATTTTTGCGCATTTTATGATGCATATTTTAGATAGTGGATACCTGCACACTCCAATGCCATATTGCTATGATATCAAATCTAACCGACATTCCCTTGCAGATATTCGATGCCATTGTGGTGACCATTTCCTGGGCTCTAGATGTGGCCTTCTGGCAGGGCATCTGGGCAAACCCTGGGGCAGTTGGGGCAACCATGCTCATCTACTTTTTGCCTTGGAGAGTGGTCAGGATTGTTAACAGTGAGTGCAATGCCATTTATATCTCCAATACTATTGTCATCAACATCAGCTGCATGAATTATTATCATTGCCATTATCAATGTTATCATTATTATTAGTATCAGTGTCATCGTTGGAATTGCAATGCTCACCATTATCATTATTAATGGAGCATCATCATCGTTTGCAACATCATTGTTATCATCATTATTTTTACCAGCATCATCATTTTAAGTACATAATCATGACCAGCAGTATCAGATTCAATCCATATTATTAACCGGTTACTTTTTTTAAACCAATGAAAAACCGTGGAGTCTCTTATTATGATAAGATAAGAATAATTCACGTTACATAATGCATTACTGATTGTTTTATTTTATGCCTTCAAAAATTGTTAAATATTGGAATTAATCATTAAATGCGGCACCATAGTAAATCTGGAAAAAAGAACTTGTTTTTGTTTTCAGTTATATATTACTTGTATGACTGATAAGATCGTCCGTAATCTCCATATAAAAAGACATGAGACAAAAAAAAAACCGTCTTTCCTGTCACTTGTAATAGACTTCACTAAGGCCACTTCCGTTTCTTAATAATGAATGCTTTTAATCTAAGTAGAAAAGTTACCGAAACAAATAATTTTACCACCTTCACTTTGAACTATAAGGTCAAGCAGGAGTTTTCTAAAATAATTGACCAAGAAAAGCGTCAACGACCTTTTGATATATTTTTTTGTATTTCACAGGTTTCATTCTGGTAATTCAAGAAAAAGACCACGTACAACTTAAAATTGTCAAGCAACGACTACGGATGTCTGCGAAGAAAAGCAAAGACTACTCGGATAAAAATTCATCTCTCAAGGTAAGTTTCGTAAAGTACATTATCATGACCACCACCATAATCATTATTATCATCATAATCATTATCACCATCATTATCAGCTTCGTCAAAGCCATTCTTGTCACCATCATCAGAAGCACCACTTTCATTACCTATCTCTCTATCTCTCTATCTCTATCTCTCTCTTTCTCTCTCTTTCTCTCTCACTCTCTCTCTCTCCCTCTCTCTCTCTCTCTTTCTTTCTCTTTCTCTCTCTTTCTTTCTCTCTCTCCCTCTCTCTCACACTATCTCTCTTTCTCTCTCTCTTTCTCTCACACTTTCTCTCTCTCACACTCTTCTCTTCTCTCTGTCTCCACCACCAGTCTTTCTGAAGTTATAATACGTTTTTTCTCTTTATTAAATGTGTATGAATGTGTAGTATGAATATTTCTCTAATTGTTTAACTTTGTTAATCTCTATCTTGTGTTTATAGTATGCATCCCTTATTTTCCTCTGCTGTTTGGTGCTAAATTTCATTTGTGATTTATGATTAAATGTATTTTATCATTCTCAGAAACATTTTACGTTATTGGAATCGCAGTTTAATAGAATATCATGGCTACATTGTTTTCTATCAATACAATATTATGGTGTATAACAAAATATGTTGTACTTTATTGGTTTGATGAAGTATTTGTTGCATTTTTATATTACTTTTAAGTGGGTTTTTAAATAAATTAATGCACCCTTTTTGTTGCTATAAGCAACTTTTTTGAACTGAACTTTGAATTAAATTATTATCGATGAAATTGTGACTGTCATTAGATTAAAGTGTTGGTCTCTTCCCATAGCATGAGATAAAAGCACTGGCTGGACTTTGTCGCAAGATGGGAGCCAACGAGCCAGAAATCAATGCTTGCTCTCCATCAGGTAATTAATTAACTCTCAATAAGTATAAGCAGACGTACAGTTAAATTAAATTGTATCATTCTTAGTGGTAGACGTGTTGATATTTTCTATTATAAAGCTTTTTACCGTTTTCAGCATAGAAAAAAAATAAAAACAACCGCCACTCATTATATAAGAACAGCTAGTATATTCATTTACCTCTGATGATAGTCACTGAATAAAAAGAGTTATTTCATAATAATAATATGTCCAAACTAGACTAGCATTAATTTTCAAAAGGTTAATGTGAAATGTCATGAGATTAAAGGCACAATGCATAAACTAATCTTGCTACATTTTAGACAATTTAACTTGTTGGAAGCTTATTTGGTAAGGGGAAACGACTGTCATGATGAAAGTACTTGGGTCGATTCCCACCGCCCTGACCACATGCGATATTTTCTTGGACAAAACAATTTCAACTATTGACTCAATATACTCTGATGTCATAATATACTTTTAATGTTCTAATGTTCACAGCTTATTTATATTAAGTTTAGGTTTGTTTGTGTTTAGATCTTTATAATATGTAATTTTGTTTGTATTTTCAGGAAAAGCTATGAGACTGGGTAGCGTCCACTCTGTCCTTGAAAGGGCAGCATCATTGACCTTCATCTCTACCATGTCTAGTATGGGAAGCATGCCCAGTCTGTTCGACATGGGTGACTTTAGCTCTGATGACGAGGATGTAAGGTGAGGATGCATAAATAGTATTGTGTACGCAATTACTTTTTTTTATATACCACAGTAGCCTTTCTATGACAATATGATAAAGGCAGTATTCTGATTGTCTGTGAGTTCTACTTTGACTCCATAAATATATAGAAGAATAACTAGGGACGAAACCTAATTCTTGCAATCTCAGAATTTTCAATATTATCCTACTATAATATTATTTGTTAGAGTATTGAAATCGGCCAGAGTGAGAACTATAATACTAGTGAGAACGAGAGGAAAGAGAGAGATAGAGAGAGAGAGAGAGAGAAGCATAGAGAGAGAATGAAAAAAAAAAAGAGAGAGAGAGCGAGAGACAGAAAGAGAATGTGAGAGAGAGAGAGAGTCAGATAGATGGGCCTGCAGACAAACAGAAATTGAGCGAGAATGAGTGATCATGTGAATGTTATGTTTTCTAAAGCAATATTACTTTTTCTTCACTTGTATTATAACGACTAATTGATGTGTTGTTCAAAACCCGGACACCCACTCACGCACGGCATTCATTGTTTATTTCCATACACCAGGGACCACTCCAGAGACCTAGACAGGACCATCAGCCAAGCAC